>JAZGTJ010002856.1:0-39238 GCA_036877575.1 Botia almorhae | reverse complement strand
TGAAACCCTATGTGAGTGCAGGCCAGAGGGGGAGTGGGGAGGGGGGACAATCGTACTCGGGCCCGGTTCACGGCAACCGTGCCTAGTGTGAGTACACCCTGAAAATAGTGTAGGTTAAACCCTGTGTTCCTGTGTCGGTTGAACCCCGTGTATTTTCAGGTTGAACCCTGTGTTGAATCTGTTTACACACATTCACATACTTGTTTGGGTTTGACAAAGGCAGTGGCATCCACACCACATACACACCTCTTGATAAAACCACACACAGTTGTGTCCAGATTCAGAAAGCACACCTTTCAGATTCAGCGTTCTACCTCCACTTTTCTTTATTCAGTGTGTGTTCATGTGTGTACTCACTTACACAAACAAAATACCCAGGTTAAAATCCCAAACTCATCTCCGTCTTAAAGCACCTCTCCCCAAACCCCCAATCTTCACACACCAGCGGTTTCCCTGGCAACCGGATTAAAGAGCTCTGCATCTTTGTGTTCAGCATATTCTTCTTTTAGTCTCCGCTCTCCCGTCTCTCTTTCTCTCTCTTCTCTGTCTCTATTTCTCGCTCTTTTGTGGGCATTACACGATAATAGTTAGATGGACAGATAGATGTGCTTTGTCGGTTCTTAAAGAGGAAATTCTGAAGCAAGATAGCGACATAATCAATGTAAAGTGTACAGATAGTATACAAACGTACAAACGCATAATAAGCTGAAGAAAACCAATACTAAGCTCGACTGCAAAATGGATCTCGCTTAATCTTTTTAGTTTCCTGACACGTGAGGGTTGTCCTCAATTAAAATAGCTCTTTGGTTGGAGTCGTGGCACAGCAAATATTGCACATGCTCCTGCACATTGTTGTGCTTGTGTGGGTGATAGAGGATCGAGTCTGGCTTGCAACCCTTCGTTGCTCTATACTATTTCTGTCTAATACACAAATAAACGATCATAGATAAACAATCACAAGAGTTTTGTTGTAATAATTATGTTTTAAACAACAAATGCAGCCACCTTGTGGCTCTAAGGGAACAATGCACAGTAGGAACATGATTTTAATCCTAATATTGAGAGCATATATATATATCGGTTTTGTGACTAGGTGAAACTTACACCATCACTAAACGGGGATGTACAGAACCCCCCTGAATGCACCTTATCCACCCCCAACTCTGAAAGCCCTAAAAACATTAAACATTAAAAACATGAAAATGATAATAACAACAATTATGGAAAAATAAACCTTAGCAAAACAATGGTATATAGTTTTCTTTAGTAGATAGTTGGTTTAGTTTACAGTTAGGACCACAAATTCTTCTAGAATTCTTCTAGAATTTACCTGAAGGAATTCAGAATTCATTTGTTCAGCTGTCTATAACTTGAATGATGACAGCCTGCAGTTCCATAAGCAGCCACTAGTGTGTGCTGCACTTCAGAATTTAAACGTGATTTGCTTTGAAGGTCTGATAATGTTTGTTCAGATTTCCCTTCTCCTCTGGATAATTCATGCCTGGTCGTTTATATAGGAGACCTGTGCCTGAAATCTAGCCATTGCACCAACCCACCTGTTTCGTGGTCTTAAAATCAGCATGTCAACAGTAAATCCTCCATGAACCATCACCTGTGAGAATTCTGAAGCGAATAAAACAGCAGGGGCCCTATGAAAGAGAACAGTTCTTCTTTAACTGTCATTCCTGTTGTGGGTGGAGTGTGTGGGGACGTATTTTGACAGCTTTGTGATTCCTCTGGCATTGTGTTGCTCTTTCGGGTTTGTGCACACTGTCACATTGTGTTTTTTACTGTTTGCTCCATGCTGTTGGGACCAAACACGCGCTAACACTCGTTGTCTCCTGTGTTTCATCCACAGGCTTGGAGGTATAATCTCTGCATACAAAATAGTCCCTGATGAGATTGATGAGATCAAGGTAACACTTCCACTCAACCATTCCATGAGGCCACACATACATTTACACACGCATTTTCACACACCACTGCCCCCTAGAGATCAGTAAAAGCATTGCACACACTCCACTTGATGTTCAGACATGCAGCTTGTTCAAACAATGTTGTACTTTCATAGTGACTTGAGATTACATGCTGCTTTTGGTGAAACAAATTCAGCGTTTCAGTCTTCAGATGATTGCTTTTGCATACAGTGGCCCCAGAATGTATTTGAATACGTTTGAAACACGCACAAATGTCATTGTGTTAGATAATTTTAAAGAATGATAACATAAGCACATTTTCAAGCAAAACATTTCACAAAAATAGGTTGCTTACTTTTGCAGTTATGCAGTTATGAAACTGTGTTTATGCAGTGAAATTCATACTTTTTAGTGTGACTTTTTTCATGTTTTGTGGGTTAGCTGTAGCCTATGTGATATTTTTATCATGTTATGCTGATAGCAGCAGTTTATGAAATGTTTATATATTTTATTCATTGGAGTGCATGGCAGGCCAGACTTAGCAAGCTAAAATAGCTGATATGATGTAGCAGCAGCAGACTGCAGGAGACTGCTCACATAATGCACATACACAGCTTACTGATGAGCTTTCTCACACACTGTCAGTACTGTTGATGTTGTGTGTGTGTGTGTGTTAAAGGAGACACTGGTGGACTGGTGTGATGAGAAGGAGCTCAACCTGATCCTGACCACTGGTGGAACGGGCTTTGCACCCCGTGATGTCACGCCTGAGGTAATAATATTGTTTAGGTGATTTTTTTTGTTTATGGTTATGCATATGTGCATGTTGTTTATTTTTGTATATATTCATTTATATATGTTTATATTAGTATTCACACACTGTACTGTACTCTATGTAATGTAATGTAAGTTGCTTTGGATACAAGCATGTCCAATGCATACATTTAAATGTAGAATAATAATAAGAGGTAACTTCAATTGACTTTATACACTAAGTGAGAAATATTGAGGGCAATGAAGGATGTATGAGGTAGAGGGCTGAATGGGGTGATTTAAACCCACTTGCCCTGAATGTGCACCAAAGCTTAATTTCATTGACTGTAATGAAGGGCAGAAACATGTCTTAAATTTGACCTTGGCTAAACGTAGATACTGCACTACAGACATAAATAATTGCTGGAGGTTAAATTAAGAAGTTTAGAAGCAGGTTGTGTGAGAGGCCTAGAACTGAACACAAAGCTGGGTAAAGAAGAGGTCAAGAAGATTCATGTTCATTTGCATAAAGTTGAAGTCTTGTTGACTTTGCTGTTGGATTGAACTTTGCTTAAAATCATTGTCAGTGTGAACCGATGTGACACTGAATGGGCGGAGCCTAAGCAAAAACTATGTGGACTGAATTAGAAGTGGATTCTAATTGAATGTTGAAATGATGAGCACTGCGTCCCATGATGGATGTGAATGAGTGAACCGTGTGGGGGGTGTTTTGTTTGCTGTGTGTATCTGTATGCTGGTCTGGTGTGGATTATGTCTGTGTAGTTCCTCTTTCAGTGCCTCCTGCTCTGCTTTTTCTTTTTATTAATGTGACTATTTGAAGTGTCATTCAATTCAAGGGCACAATGCATCACATTGGAGAGAATCTCTCCTTTTCTTCAAGTCCTTGTTTTTCCGCCCCTCCCTGCTGCGCACTTTTCTTCTGACTTTGCATGTGTGTGTGGTTTCGTGTGTGTGTTTGTTTGAAAATGACTGTGCATGTGTCCACTGGGATGGGACAATGGAGATGGTGGGGGCCTCGAGTCCCAGGGGATTCTGGGCAGGGTTCTGTGAACAGTGGTTTCAGATGGAAGTGAAGAAACATCAAAGGCACCCCGGAATTGTGTTTGTAATGAAAACCGCAGTAACTGGCCTGCGCTATTGTGGTAATGCTACAGTGCTGTGACAGTGAGCTTATTAGCATGCATAATCGGAAAGCTTGAAAACATTTTTTTCCTGTAAATGAAAATGTTTATTAGAAAGAACATTGTTACAATTATTTTAAATCATTCAAGCAACAGAAAGCTGTGGCATATTGGTTGCATTCATTGAACTAAATAGAGGTTTGTTGCTCTTGATCCATGTGTTTTAGCTTTGAGGTCGTCTGTATGCTAATGCACTGCTAAAGGTTTTCAAAATAAACTTTGCAAATATGTGCATTTAACCTTTAATCTTTCTCTTCCTGGTAAGAATTACCAAAAATATTAAAGACTCTAATTGATGATACAAACTTTGTGTCTATTGAAGTCTTTTCTGGACTAGAAAATATCCCCTCTCCCTTAATTATACAAACCACGTCCTTTAAACTAGCATAGTTTAAGTATAGCAGGTAGCACATTATAATTGGAGTCTAGTTCGAACCCGGCCTGCAACATAATCCATTTCCTATACCTTTTCCAACAATTTACCATCAGTTCTTTACTGTATGTAAACCTGATGCACAGAATATGAAAATTAAAGCTAAAATCAATGGTTGTGTGGTAGTGTATTGCTTATGTATGTGTGCGTGTCCTCATCCGCAGGCCACCAGAGAGGTGATCGAGCGTGAAGCTCCAGGGATGGCTCTGGCCATGCTTATGGGCTCTCTAAATGTCACGCCCCTCGGCATGCTGTCCAGGTAAGTGCTCATGCATAGACATGCCCTCTCCTGTCCTTTCACACTTTAACACTCCAGTGCTGAAAGTGATTTGAATTCTGATCAGACTGAACACTAATCATCTCCTTCCTGTAGACCCGTGTGCGGAATCAGAGGCAAAACCCTCATCATTAATTTACCTGGGAGTAAAAAGGGCTCACAGGTAGGCATTCTGTGTGTGTGTGTCTGTGTGCATATGTATTCTGATCACTTCCTGTCCCTTCAGTCCTTTTGAACGCTCCACTGCAGATGTCCTTTATTTTCCTGTTCCTCATGCGTTTCTTAACAATGACTTCATTAGTTTCAATGCCATTTGAAACAAGTTACAATAACACAACACAACAAAAAGTACAACCGCACACACATACAGACGGAGATGTAATCATCTGTTGAATCAAGCATATTCCAATTATTTTCATTTTTCAGGAAGTTTATTAAAGGAGTCCAAATATATTTTTAAAGCTCTATATTTGTTAATAAGTAATGTAATCATTTACATTTTTGCATTTGGCAGACGCTTTTATCCAAAGCGACTTTGCATTATACTATACATTGTTTCTAAGTATGTGCAATCCCTGGGATCGAACCCATGACCTTGACGTTGATAACACCATGCTCTAACCACTAAGCTACAGGAAAGCTAATGTATGTCATAATTTCAATTTACATATTAATTTCCATTTCTTTCAAGGTCTGTTTTTTCAGTGTGCCATGATAAGCTCTCTTCTGCTTACAGTTACATAAATCTTACATAAATCTTTATTCATTTCTTTTCAAGCTGAGATTATGTAAGTAAATATGTAATAATATTCATTCATATTGTCTATATATATATATATATATATATATATTCATATTGTCTATATATGTTCTTCATAAAAATCGCATGTCCTTATTATGAAGGACATGGACACAAGTAATTAATTTTAATGTAGTACATTTAAAACCTTTTAAATTTGTAAGCCCCTCCCCTTTCCTCACCTCTCACACACACTTTGCCTTATGGTTACCGTTTCAACATCGTGGCCAATCCTATTACAGCTCCTTCCCCGTGGAGCTCTGCTGATAGGGCCGTGGTATTAATCTCCATTACCCATCAGCCTCAGCCACGGAGCACTTCACTGTCACTGGCTCTTTGAAGTCCAGAAGCCAAGCTGATAAGGGGATTAAACTTTTAAGAAGCCCTTTATGTCCAGTCCAGCTCAGCTACAGCACTCCTGTTCTGCCTTACTAAATAAAAGCATCTTTCCACCCCACGTCCACAACCTATAAAACCTCCTCACAGCCCCGGCTCCTCTATGAGAGACGCTTTTGCCGGACTCGGTTTGGTCTCCTTGGTTCTAAAATGGAGGCAGACGCTGGTCAAGTTTGTATAGAGATTCTGCAGAGCTTTTAACATAGGAGGGTTAATTAAATCCAAGTCTGGCTCCAGTCTGGAATGGAACACCCACTTTCCACAGTTCTCTGTGAAAGTCCAGTTACTTTAGGAAGTATATCACATTATGAAAGAAAAATTACTTGTGTTAAGAATGCTAATTCATGTTGTTTTTAAATGTGACGTATCCGGAAGTTATCAACAACAGGTAATTTTTCTGTTTGGGCTGAAAATAAAAAAATAAAGGGGAAAAAATAAAGCCAATTCAGAACATACGCTGTATTTTCTGATTGTTATAAAACTAAATAGAGCTGGATTTTGTTCCAATGATGCAGCATAAATACTAACCAGACGACAAACAAATTGTCTCATTGTGCGCGTTTTATTGCGTCATGCATGGTTAGCACACAGTGCTAGTGTCCAGATGATTTGTAACGCCACAATAAGGGCCAAACAGTAAGAGTTTGTGAGAGTCATGATGATGAAAAAGAATGGAACATATCCGCGGTCGGTGCTAAGCTAGTTTACTAGTGCTAAACTAGTTTACAAGTTTACTGGTTTAATTCTTATAGACGTTCAATTGATTTTTATCATTTTGAGTGTTCTTTTTATTTAATAACAAAACTAAAAAATAATATTATACAGTTATTATAGTTATACACTATATAACTGTACAGTTATATAGTTATATACAGCTATTCTATCACACGTTCTGACATGTTCTGACATGCTCCTGTCTGAGCTGCAAATCAGTTTTTCCTGGAGCTCATGTGCCACTTCTCCTACACAGCACTGTTCTCAGATCTGGAGCGTCAGCATACACACACACACACACACACACACATGTGCCTCACCTTGTACCAGGAACACAAAATAGACCGTTGCTACATGCACCAAAATGACATGAAGTAGCCTATGGACTTTTGACGTCTCCACACATTAATCTTCCTTTTAACTTTGAGTCATAATGCAGAGATGCAACCACATCAGACCTGGGGTGAGCAAAACTCCACTGCATAATCCCTCCCTGGACTCCGGTCTCCATCTTCTCTGCTGTCCATTCCTTCATAATTATTAATGTCTCCTGTCTAAAGTACTTAAGCAATGCTGTTTAAGAGCAATCCAGTTCAGCCACCTGTGTTACATTCACAAGCTGTGCCCTTATCAGACTTCAGCACCTCAAAATGGAGAATGTCCAACAGCATTAGAAATTCCATTAAGTTAGAGTCAATAGGTTGGCCTGTAAGTCGTTCTATTAGGGGAGTCGGATAGTCGGATAGATTGTGGGCTGTCACTAACACAGCGTTACGTGGAGGAGAACAAGAGGGATTTGTGCTGTGAAGACCTCACATTACTGCTAAACGTTGAACACGAAGTCAAGCAGATGTTAGCGCTGACAACAGTAGAACCCTAAAGAGATGCATTGTTGAATGTTCTTGGTGATTCTTGTAGTGTTTATTAAAGTGATTCATTAGGAATTTCCTATTAAATACAATTAAGGTTTTCAAATATCAAATGATGTAATACAATAGGAAAAAGTGACTAAAAATGACTGGATGAAAACAAACGATCAGAATTTCTTACATCAAGCATATCACACAAAATATATCACACCAAATGACAATAGAGGAACAGCATGAGAGAATTTTAATGTTAATATGGGGACTAATGTTTACCTAAATCCAGTTGAATTAAATCTTAATATTATAATTAATATATTATTAATATAATGGTGCTACTTATCTAAATTCCTAATATATATTGTTACTGCTTTTTTTCCCTCTTTTTACAAAATGGATTTTATGGCTCCGTTCCATAACCTAGTTATTTGCCTCTCTACCTACTATCTTCTAAAGCAGCATCCTAAGTTAATTGGAACCTCAAGAGACCTTGAGAATTTGAAACACAGCAACTGTCTTGTCAAATGACTTAATGCCAAACCATGTTGTTTTATGAAGTTTTACGAACCTTTGGACACATATTAACATTACATTTCTTGATATTTAAGTACAATCACTGTAGGATTGAGCTTAAGTTTGGTATAAAGGAAGATGTTTGGGGGTGAAGGACGTTTTTGCATCTCTGTTATTTACCTCCGGTCTCCTCCTTTCTCAGGAGTGCTTCCAGTTTATCCTGCCCGCTTTGCCTCACGCCATTGACCTGCTGAGGGATGCTATTGTGAAGGTAAAGGAGGTACATGATGCCCTGGAGGACCTGCCATCTCCTCCTCCACCCCTCTCCCCTCCACACGCCACCAGCCCACACAAGCAGACAGAAGACAAGGGTGTGCAGTGTGAGGATGAAGATGAGGAGAAGAAGGACAGTGGTGTGGCGTCCACTGAGGACAGCGGCTCCTCTCACATCACAGCAGCCGCTATTGCTGCGAAGGTGAGCGCCACTAGCTGCCAGACGGCCCGTTTTCTGTTGCATTAACCCTTTGAGCTGTAATCTCACATAGAGTATGTGTAATGTTTAAAGCTGTAACACACAATGTGCAATGACATATGTGTGATTTGAGAACAAGCGGTGACACCACTAGTTGCTGATAGGAGAGATTAGCTGGATTAGAAGGCACTAGTACATACTGCTATACAAACTGCATTTGTAAACATATTTTGTGTTTATTCATCTCACAAACACCCAAATTATCACATAAGTATGTCAATAAGTAAATAAATCACTAGTGATCACAAACACCGTTCTCCACTATTATGTCGGCAGCAAAGTGACATTAAACTGAGGTTTGCACCCTAATTAGTGCACTGCAACCTGCTATTAGCATAGATAATCGGCACTATGCTAACTTGTTTGTAACACATTGTAGTATGTATAATATTTGTGCTGTTTTCAGCTGCCACTGCATCAGCATGCTGTTTCTGCTTCTTACCCACGCAATGAAAACTCACACTGGGGGTCTGTCATAGAACTTAAACACGAAGCTGAAATGGTTAAACTGTTAAACTGGTTTAGAAATAGCACCCAACAAATGGAGCACGAAACGAATTTTAAAGAATCATTATGTACATTATGCCAAACAGTGACTAGGAACTATCAAGCTCTAAAAATACGTAAAGAAATAAAGTTAAAGTGTCTTCTGTGCTATATTCTAAGACTTCTAAAACCACATGATAGATTTGTGTGAGGAACAGACTAAATTGTAAGTCATTATTTACTAGGCTGGATTAGCTTCTAAAATTTAAATTGTGTTTTTAAATATAGATGTGGCCGCAGTCTGCAAGCTTTGGCAGAGGTTATGATTATCAGTCAATAACATCCTAATTTTCTGTACCGTAGATGTTTCTGTCAACTTATTACATTGATTTGTATAAGAATATCATCTGTTCATGTTGTATAATTTGTTAAACCTTTATAAACCATCTTCCTACATTGTTGATGTTTCCATCGTACGTATTTGTGTGGGAATGTATGCAACGTTTGTGTAAAGTCTCATGTCTCATGTTCATCATCAGAGCATGAAGTCTCGTCCCAGCCATGCTGTTTTCATGGCGAAAGGTGGGCAGCCCTTGAGTGGCTTAATCCCGCCCACTTCCATTCCCTCCCATTTCACCTGCACTTGCAGCGACACGGTAAGACACGTACATCCCTGCCCACATTCACCTTTCATACTGTTTCATTGCACTTTTGAGTATTGGACTGATGTCTGATGTTTGATTTGAGGTCTGACAGGCCTGGAGACTATAATAGGTGGTGCACGGCAAGCCAAATGTCACATTTAAAAAACCCATAACCCTATAAAATTAATGTCTAACATATCCACAATCCTTTGTGCTAAGGACATGTTATAAGATTACCTCCAATCTTGAGGACAACACTGTGCTGTGGGCTCTTCTTATCAATATGCAATCACTGCAACATCATAGAGTTCGCATAGCAACGCCGTAGTAACGTCCTAACATCATGGGCAAGCACAACTCACAGTTTCTCCTAGTAAGCTTATATATTACAGTATGTATTGTCAGACTATTCTCTGGTAAGCAATGTTGTTGTTATCCAGTCACACCAGGTCTTGTAATGCTTGTCCCTGATAGCATAGCTTTGAATATATATCCTGTATTAGCTCTCTTTATATAGTAATTATAATGGGGTCTTGCAGATTGGCATTACTGTGTTCTCCATGGGGAGCGATCGTAGAGTGAGTCTCCCGGGAAGGCAGAGGTTGAGTCGAGGGCTATTATTAGCGCAGCGTTAGCATCAGCGCTGGGTAATTAAAACGCTTGTGGAGCTGTTCTTTCCTGCGAGGCCTTGATTTAGCCTCAGTGTTAATTAGTGCTCTGTTAAGCCACACCGTTACTGTAGAAGATCCCTGTGCTCTTCACCCTTCTGCCAGCCAGACTCGCTGCTACTCCCACAACGCGTCTAACCGAGAGCATAGCTGCAGTTTGTTACTGCACAAAGAGTCGTCTTCAGGATCAAAGTCAGAGATGTGTGAGACTCGTCTTCATTCTGACTGCAGTATAAAATATCACCCTGTACAAGTAACAATGTTTCATATATAATGGGCACATTGATTCCTACTAAAGACATAAAAAAGGCCATATTCTTACACTTTTGTAGCTTTTTAATTCCTCTCTGAGTCTGATTATAATGTAAGTCAAGGCTTATTGCACCAGAAGCGGTAGTAATGTAGGATTTATGACCAGTTTTTAACCTCTTTTTGGTACCACAAAAGTTCTGTATGTAAGTGACTTTGGTATGATTGGCTGACATCCCACAAAACCCCAGCCAGCAGTGTCCTGCTGAATATGGAATAGTTTATACATAAATGTGGCAGTCATATGTTAATGAGTTGTTTACAACAACGAAACACTGATATGACCAATATGATGGGTTTGTATACAAATACGATTTATATGGAAATGCTGAATTATGTGCTTTGCAGAATTTAACTGACACATGCTCTAATGGTCTTGCGTTTACAGATACCAGAATCCATCATTTCAAGAGGCGTGCAAGTGTTACCACGAGACACCGCCTCTCTTAGCTCTACGCCTTCTGAATCTCCTTGTGCTCAGCAGTCCCGCCTCTCCACTGCCTCCTGCCCTACCCCCAAGGTAAGACTTCACACCCTCTCTCTTTACTTACACTATTCCTTCTTCCCTCAAGCTCAGCTTTTTGTTTATCATGCTTTTCGTAACCTTCATGGCTGAATCTTCATCTGCTGCCATCTCATTGGCTGCTTTGACACATTGCTTTGCATTCCGGACAGCAGTGACTTTGCTCATTGGACTGTCTGACAGGAGAGGTGGGGCTTTCTACACTGGCTGAATTTCAGTTTGCCATTTTTAATTCACCTGCTGTAGCTGTGACTATTTTGCTATTTCAAATCCAAACGTGGGACTCGAGGGCCGTTACATATGTTAAACCTCCTTTTTACGACCATCAGTTAGGAAGTGTGGAATGCTTTTTCTGTTTTTAAACCTTGTTTAGGTTTTCTAACTATTATTTAAACTATAGCATCTCTTAATGAGGCCTTTCTCACTTTGGGTTTGCCATTGAGTATTTAATCACTTCATAAATCATGCTTATAAACAATCATCTCTAGGTTTGACTGAAAAGTACTTTCATGGTAGCTGAGTGGGTCCTGTTTCGAGTCTGTTGAGTGAATATACATTTTGCTTTTGGAGTGTGTGACAGCAAGACCAAGAGCAAGATTTCGGTCACAAAGAAATCATTCCAATTTGTTTCCTCATTTTGTTAGTGGGTAGATGGTGTAAGTGTATACTTCTTATCTTTGTGTGTGACAGTGCTACTCCTTCCCAAATGCCGCCCTCAGCCTGTGCTGTTTTCCTCACTTTTAAGATGGTTCCTTGTCACTGTCACCTTGGGCTTGCTTACTGGGATTTTCCCAAAGCGTTATTGTATGTTAAGCTTTATGTAAGAAACTGTAGTGTGTGTAGCTCATCGGAAGATGGGTCCAAAGATCATATGTGTGGATTAACTGTCAACATTTTATGAAGTAGTAAGTGGCTTTAAAAATGCAGTTACTATATCAACACTGCAACAATCTCTCTCTCTCTTTCTCTCTCTTTCTCTCTCTTTCTCTCTCTCTCTCTCTCTCTCTCTCGCTTTCCCCCTTCTCTCCCTCTGGTGGACATGCTGTGCATTTCAACATATACCATCTATATTCCAGACCCTGAGAAGAATGATCTCTGATAAAAAACACTAGTATTTAACAGTGGCATTTTACTTTCTGATTTTCTGTTTGTTTGTCCATCATTGTGGCACGTGCCATCACACTTTTGTGCTTTTGTAATAATACACCTTTGACATTGGCAGACCTTAGAAAATACTAAGGCTCAGTGCATTCCCTCAGTTATATGTCCAGCTGTTACATAAGACTCTGCTTCCCGCTTTTTTTCCCCTCTCACTCAGTTATTTTGTCTGGAATTGTTTCATTTTAGAAAACATGCTCAGTGTACACACAACCCCGTTACATTGTACAGTACCACTCAGTGTCTCTCAGATCTGTTGCTACATTATCTTTAAAACTAGCTGGGCTTATTTAAATATTTTTCTGTGCGGTAAACGCATGTCATTAACGTTAGATCGGCGCTTTGCACACTTTTTCCCTGTCTCACTCCACCTCTCTCTCCCCTCCTACACTCTGTCTAGCTTCATGCGTGTAGCGTGTGTGTGTGCCAGTGTGCGCATGGAGACGTGCAGCATTCTGCTGTGTGTCGGGATAAAGCATGGTAAGCGCTGGCTTTCTCCGCTTTGATGCGTCACTCTGTTTTGTCGTACACGTGTCTGTTTTGGATGTGCGTGTGTGTTTGCGCAGGCTTTAGGTGTGTGTGAGAAGCGTACGATGGTAGGGCTCCAGACAGACTCCGGGGGAATCCGTGGCAGATGTGCCTGGGTTTGATGCTCCGTTCTGGGGTGAATTCTGCCTGTGGTCTGTGTCGTAAGAGTGGCCGCTCGCCAGCGTGTAGTCCTGTGGTTTCATAACAGCTGCAGTGCCCTGCTGTAGTACAGGAAACATTAGCGTTGGGGTTTCCGAGTGGAGCAGGGATCAGTAGGCAGTACTGTTGATGTAGTATTATTGCTGTTCCAACAAGATCTTGAGATCTTGAGCTTGAGATGTTTGTACCATCTGTAAAACATCTCCAAGGGCACACAGAATCTTAGAACTTCACTTTTTGAATGCTGTGCATTTAGATTTAGATGGCTCTGCAGCCACAAATGCACATTCCTGCACACTATGCCGGACGCAAGGGAACTGTTTATCGGAATGTTGCGTGTTTTGCTTGTTGCATGTTCACTGTGTGTGTTCATGTACTTGCTTGTATAGAGACGGTGGTGTTGTGTTCTGTTACACATCGCCATTTTCTATTTTAGAGAGTTGTCTAGTTTTCTCTGTGTATGATGAGGAGTAGTAAGCATAGTAGTAAGGAGTAGTAAGCATATTTGATGATGAGTAGTAAGCATATCTGATTTGATTTGGCCTGGAGGATAAAATATAATTAGTTTTATAAGTCTTGTATTAACTTGAAGTTGTAGTACCTATTGCCAACTAGTACAAATTTGCAGTTGCTGTTTTTATTGTTGTGCAAAATGAGCATTCAGATCAATTCTCTATTAACTAGTGACCAATATGTTGACTATGTCATGATATAAATAATTTTGCTTATATTGGGCGACAATATTACCCTAGGTTATATTACAGAGGTTAATGACATTTAAATGCTTAAATCAATGCTATATCAGTAATTGCTATATCAATGCGCAGTGGTTAAATAAGTGTTAAATCATTAATGTATTCTGACTGGTAACCCCATAGACAGGTTTTCAGTTTTACTATGACAGAAGAAAATGTCAAACACGATGTATAAAAAGCGAATTCTTCAAAGTCACCACAAAGCTGTTAAAATAGCATGTGGAAACCTGAAACATATTTATTATTTCACACACAATTTATACTTTACATTGAAAATAAATCTAAAAATAATAAAGAATAAATCTTTTGAGAATTTGAAACAGTTCTAACAAATAAACAGGTCAGAACTATAAATTTATCGGACACAGTTTGCTACACTCATCGTAGAATAACCCACTCTGTATGTCACAAATTATAAGATAAACTGCAATGCATAGCGTATTGTTACCCTTGTACGTGCTTATCCTTGGATGGCTGCTGATTCACAGCATGCGTTGATTCACATGACTGCTGATTCACATGGGATTTGGAAGCAGTGTGAAATATAGACTGACAGGTTCAGAAGCTCTGTGCTTCGCTGGCTAGAGAAGATTGTGTAGATGCTTATAGGGACAGTGTACGCGTATGAGTGTGTTCACTGATGCGAGTGTGTGGCGTGTTCGCTGATGTGTGGGGGAGTGAGGTTGGCTAAGGATATGCCTGGAGGGCCTTTCAGCCACGAACTGTCATGCAGACAGACTGTAATTAAACAAAGAGTGTTAATGCTAAATTAGAGCTGCATCTTTCACCTACGCAGGGCACTAACATATGCAGTGTGTTCTCTATGCCCTCCTTCACACCAAGTCAAAAATATCATATTGCAGTGATTGTCTTTTTTAATTTGTATTACAAACAACTGAGGTATTTGAGGTGTCCAAACATTTTCGGAGAACACTTAAAAATTCGTCGATTTACGAAAGTGACGAGTCACTTCACAGTGTGATAGGAGAAGGTATTTTTTAAACACCAAAAAAATTGCACAGACAATCTTTTAAGATGCATACACACAGACAGGAAGCACATGCCTTTGATTGGATGTGTTTTATATTATTTTATACAGAGGGAGAGTACCAGGATTACCATCTCCCTTTATGGAGGTGTAATGAATAAGCACTGATGCCCCCTTAGGGCACTGATGACTCTCCAGCTCTTCTCTTATTGATTGATGAATGAAGAGGAGATTGAAGGTCAGCCAAAGGGGAGAACGGGCCCTTGCGGTTACCATGATGATTACTACACTGCCCTGTCATTGAGTCTGACAGGTGTGTGACAGTTGTTGAAGAGATACATATTGTATTTGACAGTGGCTATGCATTTAATTTTTTCATTACTCTGTGTGTGTGTGTGTGTGTGTGTGTGTGTGTGTTTGTGGCTGTGGCTGGCATTAAGAGCACATACAGAGAGAGAGAGAGAGCTCTGCAAGTACAGTGGTGTGTTATGTTTGACCAGTGCTGTTCATTCAAAAGTGTGTGTGTGTGTGTGTGTGTGTGTGTGTTTGTGGCTGTGGCTGGCATTAAGGGCACATACAGAGAGAGAGAGAGAGCTCTGCAAGCACAGTGGTGTGTTATGTTAGAACAGTGTGTGTGTGTGTGTGTGTGTGTGTTGTTCGTTTTCATAGGTCCAGCTCCAGTTTCAGTTCTCTTTACTCATACACTAATCCATCCCACATATCACAGCCATCCCACAGGTGCATCTGTTAGCATAGTTTACCTGTTTTGACATGTACACACGGTCCAAAATGAACCTTCTGCCTGCTAAAATTTGATGAATTTATCAGCCATAAATTTTCTGACCATGAAAGTGTATTGTTTTAATATATTTTTCTTATGCTGAAGTAACTCTTTCTCTAGATTTTCTCAATTCATAAGGGTTACGGCCAGCATCTGCTCATAGAGCTCTGTAATAATGGGAATGCGGTTTGTATGTCTTTCCCCTGCTTATGGCTGCAGTGTTAACCCTCCTGTTCCCTCTCTCCCTGCACCAGGCCCGGCTCACCTCCTGCTCATCCACTTATAGTGTCACAGAGGTACAGCATGTTTTACACAGCGCTGCCCATCACCGTGCAACTAGCCACGCCCCCTCTCTACACTCAGCCAATCATTGCTCACACACCTCAGCCATCACTATTTTGTCCATTTATTTACCCCTAGATATATTCTAGATTGTGTGTGTTTGTGTGTGGGTTTGATTGTGTGTAATTTATCAGTTGATGGCTTCAGCTCATTAAGTTCTCATGAATTCTGAACCTTTCTGTCTTAATAGGTTTAAAGTAGACGAATAGCTTTTAACAAGATAAATGTGTATTGTAAAATGTACAGCGTTTCATATTTTATGACTAAAATATTCATCTAAAGGTGCACTAGGTAACTTTTTCCTACGTCAAGGCTTCATTGCTTTACCCCTAGAGAAGGAAAAGTACATTTAAAAAAAGTAAGATGGAGACACCAGTCATATTAGTGGCCTATTAAAAACTGCATGAGGTGTTCGCCCCTCATGGTGGCTGCCATGCTGAGTTCATGGAGCCATTCAAATACTCCTCACTTTATCTCAGCATCCCTCTCTATTATCAGACACTTTGTTGTGGATTAAATATATCATGGGTGACAAATACATGTTTGAATGGCGCATTTCTACGAAGGCACGAGTAACCAAAAGCATTTGCCTTTACATCATTTTGCATCCACACCAATTGACGTCAGTAAAAAAAATAAATAAACCACAAATTCCCGAGTGCACCTTTAATGACTGTAACTAACATACACTTTTGTGCATAAAACATAATAGCTCTCACAATAAAGTTCTTTTCATAATAATGTTCTTTTACTTCCTCTTTTACAAAGTGGGAGGGGTTACAGAAATGAGCTTCAGAATAATTCACAGTGCTCATTATCCACAGAAGCTCCTTTTGTTCTTTGAAATCGGCATAGCACGACATGCACTGCAGCTGCTTTGCTCTTCTTTGGTTGCGTAGTAGTTGTGTGATTATTTTGCTTTGATGTCTTTCCACTGTATTCCTCCTCACATTTTTCATACCAGTGTAGACTGATCCCTAGATAGAGTGTGAGTGCGTGTGTGTGTGTGCGCGTGTCTGTGATAGTTAGTATTGTGTCAGTTTGTTTGTATGTTTATGGGGATGGCTGTCTCAGGTGAGTTACTGTCCTGTGGCTTCCCCCAGGCCTCACGGAGAGAGTTCAGGGCTCACCTGGATGAGGTCATCACACTCAAGTCAAGGTACTCTACCTTGGACCAGGTAAACAGATATTCCCTTACTCCCCCTAACCATTATTTAGCACTCAGTCAATCACACACGCAACCTTGCACTAGCGTCCTCTTTTCAGAGTGTTGCTCAGCCTACAGCCTAATAATTGTAGTGTCAGAACACTTTGTTTTGTATCTTTCTGTAGCTCTGTTTTAAAAAACTAGTGAGCTGAAAGTGTTTGTCTAGTTCATGCTACGCTAATATTTAATAACTACAATTTTCTATATTATAAAAATATATTTATAACTTGCCTGCGATAATGAATGTTTTTTTTGCACTAAGCTTGTAGCAGTGCATTCTGGGATTGTCTTTGCATTTATCCTGTACGGTTTTAGTCCCAATAGTCTCTTACGATCGCTGCTTGTCAGACTGTGTGAACACCATCACCGCTATCAGTCATGTTGCACTGTGGGATCTCAGCTGTCATTAATTTCAGACCGGCCGACAATCAAGATTTAAAAACGCAGACACATGCAATAAGACTTCTCGGAGTTTTGCAATTTCAGTCCGTGACATGTTCAGTACGGGTAAACCGCATTCACACGCGGAATCTAAATGGTGGCTAGAAAACAAAAACAGTGTCCAGGGTTAATTTTGATCTGTGCTCCTAGGCGAACATGTCAAACTAGTGACCAAGGACTATAGACCAAACCATGGCCTTTGTGTTTGAAGTGTGTCTTTGATAATGCCTTATAATGTTGTCTAGGTAGGCAGCTCACTGGTTTTAAAACAGAGTCTTTCTTTCTTTGTCTTTCCTTCCTCACTCCCTTCTTTTCAATAATTTCAGATTTGTTCATCACAAAGCAGAGTTCCTTCTATTGGCCCTGACACATAACTGATAATTAATTCATTGCCCATTGCTGTTCCTCAGTTACTCCATCTTCATTTCACTGACCAGGGATCAGCTCTCATCTGCCCGTATGCTGATGCATCACTGTCTATTCTCTGTGTGTGTGTGTGAGGATGTGTTTGCGAGCGTGAGCTTTCACTTCACTGAATCCTTTAGTCCAGCTGTGATTTAAAAAGATCTGACATCTCTGCATTGTTTTCATTGCATCCGTCTGTTCCTTCAACCCTTCCTGTGGTCATTGGTCACCTCTCATCTTCACCTGGAGCTCAGGCTGTCTGTTGTTTCATGAAGGGAGGTTAGATGTACAAATAAGAGTAAAATAAAACATTAGTGCCAAGCACAATTTTCCATGTACATGCTTGTTTAAATTGCGTGCAGGTGGCAGGTCTGTTTGTATTGTGTTTTTAATGTGTCCTATACACTGTTAGCTGTATTTTTCTAAATGTAGTACATTTAGTGTAGATACATACATTTGAGGGAGAAAACAATTAGGGTTATCATCTTGGCTAAATGCACTAAATACATGTTTATCTCAAAAGTTATCAGGTTGACTTTAACAGCCTTAAACAGCCTGCATTTAAGTAGCTATTCTAATGCTATCATCATCATTTGTACATCCACCGATCTATACACCCATGACCCTTTAGACAGAAATCTCCCACATTCCACACATGCACACACTTACAATCACAATCTCCCCAGACCTTATATGCACCTTAACCAATGTAATATAAACTCTGACCTGCTCTATTGGCCATCAGTACAGATACAGTCAACACCTACGACACTCTAATGTCTTTTCCTGGTGTTCTTTAAATTGACCGGACCGGAAGTGCAGTATGTGCTGTGTGATTCTGCTAACTGTGCTGAGCAGAGTATTGTGCCTCACCGCACCCCTGTTCCCCGCTAACCTGTGCTGACCTCCTGGCTGGCTGGCATAACAACCCTTCCCCCCCTTTTTTAAACATTAGCCCACAACCGACGACCGTCCAATCAGATCTCCTCACCTCCCAGTGCTCGTTCCCTGTCATCTCTTGGCTTGTTCTGTGTAAACTTAGCAACTGCTGTCTCTTTAAGTCTTTAAAACTCATTCGATTTTCTTTTTGGTCTCCCAAAGCTTTTTCTTTGCTCTGTCTGTTGTAAACCCTTTTGTTTCTGTTCATTGCCAAAGCTCCACTCTAGGCTGGAGGGTCTCAAAGATGATCGCAGGAACCATAGGACCTTCGACTCCCGAGTAACTATTCCCCACCCACGCAAAAAAGGAGCTGCTTCCATCCGCAAACTCTGCTTTGCGTCAGGAGTCCAAACTCCTTGCTTTACACTGTTTTTCCTTGTCTGTTTTCTGCCCTCTCATGATCTTGTCTGTGGACGTCACTCTCTCTAATGCTCTTTGTTTTATTAGACGTTTGGTGTGTTGGAGTCTCTTGTGGATCTGAGTTCTGTTTCTTAGATCTTGTTATCGTTTCTTTCCTGTTTTCCGTCCCTTTTAAGTTTCGATCTCCATTTAGACGCAGTGTTTTATCGCTGTTTGCTGTATGTCAGCTGCTCCTCATCTATTTTTCTCTCTCTCTCTCTGCTCTGTGTCGATCATTGATTTGTCGTGTTGGTGCTAGTCTGTTGTTACTGGATCGTGAGTAGAAAGGATTTGGGACTTGCTTGTGTGTCTCCCCCTATAGGCCAGGGGCATTGCGTTTCAGCACGAAGGTCAAGTAACGGGCTGTTTTGAAGCTTTTATGCAGTAATTCAAAGATTAACTCTTAACTAATTTATAAACCTTTATAGCCTCGAGTCTATGTGTATTTTCTCACATGGAATTTGATTGCCCTGTCATACCATTACTCTTGGCCTAAGGGAACCTTCATAGTTTATAATTCTTTGTATTGGTAGATTTGACAGTTACAGCTGAATGTATAATCAAATTTGCTATTATTATTATTATCATTGTAAGACATTCATTTGACATTTTGAGAGAAATTCAACTTAAATTGATTTAAAGTGAATGGAACGGGTGGGTGTTCTTTGCGCATTGAACATTTATAGAGTGCCTTGAAGCCAACATGAAATCAAAAGACTGGAAATGACGTTAACTATCAATACAGCAATAATATTTGCAATAATAGCAAATACTTTTCGATTTTCTAAATATATTTGGCAATTACGTGTATGTCAAGAAGCAAAAGGGCTTCTTGTAACATTATGAATGTAACATTACAGACGTAAAATGGTTTGTGAATTATGTTTCATGTTGACTTTAATGTCTGCTATAATCATGAAACCGGGTAGTTTTGGGTAATAGAATCATACGTGGTATGAAGCCTTCCACAGAGCATTATGTCAAGACCATTATGATAATGATAATAATGGCAGTAGGAGTGAAAAAGTTGTTTTCAGTTTGTTTTTATAGCTAGTTTCATTTGGTTATTTTGTTTGAATGTGTAGATGAAGATTCTGATTTTTAAGAATCCTGTCAGTGGAATGCAAACACTCCTGGACGAAGGATGAAGCTCCTTTTGCTGTCTAACTCTGTTCATTTCTTTGTTTCTTTCCTTTTCCGATCCCACCTCTCTTCTCTCTTCCTCATTTCCTCTCATTCTCTGTCTCTCTATATATCTGTAGGTTCAGTCGCGATGCAGCAGCAAGGAGAACATCTTGAGAGCAAGTGGGTGACCGTTTGTGCATTATCAGTGAAGTTTGCTTGTGTGAACATTTGCGAGTGTTTGTAAACTCGGACATTTGGTCTCAGGTCACAGTGCAGTGGACATCACCAAGGTAGCTCGGAGACACCGTATGTCCCCCTTCCCTCTCACTTCTATGGACAAGGCCTTCATCACTGTGCTGGAGATGACACCTGTCCTTGGGACCGAAATCATCAACTACAGAGGTAAGACACACAGTTGTTTGTATGAAAACCTGGTCACACCAAGTCCCACAGAAGAAATTGTAACTTTTTATGGAATAATTAGGAAAGTAGGAAAGACATTGGGGTTAATGTTAAGAACCTTTTAATTTTTGGTTGAACTATCCCTGTAAGATGAAATACTCTCCTTTCAATGGTACCCAGATGGGTTCTCTCATTGGCTGTTGGACTGTGGTGTATATAGGCCAGTAATAGTTGCCATGTTCTCAATGCTTTCCAGGCTTACAGTACCACTCTGTTGCTTTTTCATCTTTTATGCCTGTAGCTGTTCATCTGTCAAACATCTGTTCTTTACTTCAGTTCTTCATCTCTCCATTCTTTCAGCTTTATTCTTGTCCACTGTTGTCACTGACCTCCTCGGAAGCTTTGATGCGATGTGCGGTTATCTGAAGACAGATCCTGCGTTTAGTTTCCACACAGCTATGTGTCTGTAAACAACACAAGCCCAAGTGTAAAAGCTTTGGAAGATCTTCCATGGCTGTCAGTGCTTGATCTACATAAACATTCGGGGCAGTCATACTGCGGAATTTGGCCAGTCTCACATGCCAGATTGCATCCCACAGTTTTTTTTAAAATTTGCATTATGGTCGTCACACCGAAAGCTGTTCCTCTCCTTTCTGTTTGGTTTACAAAACAGCCCATGTTGTTTCTTTTTGGTGGGTCCACTTTGATTTCCATGGCCATCACTAACACAGAGCAGCCGCCCCTGCATGTGGATGTGAGTTGTGCCATTAAGATGCGGGCTGTGAGTTAGGCATTCATTTTCGGTCCATGTGTTGGGGGATTGTGGGATTGCCCATGTGGTAGTTAAATGTGCCATGCGTCTGGCAGGGCCCAGCGCAGGTGACATGGCCCCTACAGCACGAAAAGGCGTCTGGCGCCAGACTGGCTCCAGCTGGCGGAAAATTCCTCTCTGTTCTGGCCCAGAAGCAAAGGCAGAGAGGAGGTCCTTGGCCAGTGCTGCCCACACCCCCAAGTATTGCACAGGTCAGTGAGCACCTTACCCAGTACCTTCATGTTCAGCGCACACCTTTGAGCATGACCGTTGCTCATCAGGGTCCAGTAATGCTATGGAACAGATGTCATGCAGTAGCGTCATGTCACCTCCAGACCAGCAAGGGACGATAGAGGGTTGTTTGTAACTGCTAACGAGCAGAGTGAACAAAACAAATGTAAAAAACTGATCTGAGCATGGCTGAATCCCAGTTTGCAAACTTGCTTCATGTACTTTGATATTCTGGTTACTAAAAGTATTGTTTTGCCAGTAATGGTAAAATATGTCATTTGTGACTATGACATAATCCATATTATTAGGACGCATAGTGTTGGGTCTTACAATTGCATATGGGTGGTGTATAGGTATACACTGTTGTACACCAGTCATCCTGTCAGAAATAAACTACGATTTGGGATGAGACAGATGTGAATTGGGATTCCAATTGCAATTCATAAAAGAAATGCAATGGAATCTTTTCACCCTTCATCACCCTTTGTCTTGTTCCAGTGATTTTGAGTTGCTGTGGAATTATGTGCCACATCATTTGCCCATAAGCACTGCTATAGAAACCAGCCAACTTATTGATCACAGCTGACTAATAGACTAGCCAGATAATTAGATGTAATGTTTTTTTTTGAGAGTTGTTTACATGGGATGCAATATAGATGTCTTAAAAATGCAACACTTATGACACAGGATAAAGCAAAAACAGCGAGACATGGCAAAACAAAGACGTGGTTGTGTACAAAGGCCAGCATTAAAGGAAAAGTATCCGCTTAAAATACCAAAATGAAAAATTGAAAATCGGTGAAAAGAAGCTAATCTCAATAATTGATTAATTGTTTGATCGCTCTACCATCCTGAACAATCCCTTCTCTTTTTTTTAGCCAAATATATTATAAACAAAAACTGGTACACATACATACTTTTCAAGCGGCAAACATTCAATAAACTTACTTTCAACACATCACCTCCTTCGCAAAACCACCAAAATTCCTTAAACAAAGCTTAAATCCGTCAGTAACCCTGTGTTGAGCCTCACTGTTTCCTGACAGATAAAAGTGATGGATTTTCAGCTCAGAGCAAGCACGAGGAGACCAGGTCCAGATCAGCGTAAATAGAGGAAATATCCTCACCCAGCCAAGTAATGTCGCTCATAAATTTTTGAAATAGCGTTGTTCACACACCAAGATGGGTGTAAGTTATGAGCGGGTGTGTGTTTTAAAACGTCTCGCTGTCACTTCGGTTAATAAAATGAATTTAAAGATTTATAAATGGACTCGGCCTTGGAGAAGATTGGCTATTACGCATAAGCTTAAGAGGTGGGACTGTGTTTCTGTTAGAAGCCGATGTACAAAGAAATGTTCCTGAATATTAAGTAATACCTTTAGCTAATAATAACTTTGTATGTTATGGACAATAGCCAATATATTTGGCAATATATTTGTAGTTATTGGCTTCAGCCTCAGGAGGCTGTGCTGTATTATAAATATACTGTGTTCATGGCTGAAGTTTGTTGATAGGCACATATAGTCTTTACTTCAGCCATTACTGCTTCAAATGTCTTTTGCATTTATAAAAGAGCTACTACCTAATTAAAATATTAAGAACTTCTAGTGGCACAGAAATGATGCACTTCACAATTTTTTCAATTGTTGGTGTATGCAAACATGCACTTAATAGACGCCTTTAGCCGTTCAGATGCATTTTGCTTTATCTGTGTCAGTGTCAGTTTTAAAATCAGTGGGCGAATCAGGTTAATCTGGAGACAAGAAAAGCATATCTACATATGGCTAAGCGCATTAATTGTCATGGCTGAGTGCATTGATAGGAATGTAATTTTCATTCCTTTACTCTGTATTGTAGCTGTTTGTAACGCCCTATGTGAATAGCCCTGACAGTGCTGTTTGGATAAATGTGGATGCCATTTTTGGAGTAGTTATTGAAGACTAGTGAGCGCATTGAAGAGATGTGGACTTGCTGTATTGTAGCTGTGAGGAATCGTTACAGTTTCACGGTGGCTGGGCTGTCAGCGCTCTCAGCGATGCAAGGTTGTGTACTCATCGCTGTGTATAGATAACACCGTACCCATCTGTTTGATCTCCCAATCCAGACACGCACTATATTTAGAGCCTCGTCAGATGTGCTGTTGTAGAGAAATAAGTCTTTTCTAATCAGCCTCCAACCGAGCAGAGGCCTCATTAGCATCAGCTCGCTCGCCCCTTCTTATTCTCATTCTTTATCTCTACAAGGGCGCCTTTGCTCTTTCACTCTCTCTCTTCCACACTCTCCTCCTATCTCTATCCCTCTCTCTCTATTTCTGTCTTTTTTACTCTCTCTCCCTCTCTCTCTTTCTCTGTTTCCTTCTGGCTCTCCCAGATCTTTTATTCTTGCATATTCTCTCTATCTGTTTTCTCTTCTTCTCATGTGTGGGTGGGCGCTTGTTGCTCCCTCCAGAGATCTCAGGCTTTGTGCGTGACTGCGCGTGTGTTTGGTGCTCAAAAGAAATGGCACATCTGCGTTTCAGGGCACACACAAGTACACACACTCATCCACCTTTCCTACCCCTCTATTTGAAGTCTTCTGCCTGCATCATCTCCCTTCGTTGCTGCTCTCATCATCCGTGCGGCAGCATGCGTACATTTGCTTTCGTATGCAGCTTTTTCTGGCTTTTGATCCAGGCACTCCAAGTCCCGACACATTTCCCTGTGTTTTTTTCCCCGCACAAATCAAACTTTCATTGTGCTTTTTATTTATTTTATTCATGATTGTCTGCGCTCATTGGAGCTGTATCTACAATGACCTTGACCTCTCTCACTTTCTGTGGTTGCAGATGGGATGGGTCGCGTTTTGGCTCAGGACGTCTACGCCAAAGACAACCTGCCACCTTTCCCAGCGTCAGTAAAAGATGGCTATGCTGTCCGAGGTGAGATCTCGCTATCATCACATGACTGCCCCTGCGAGTGCCCATTTACTGCAATAGTGCTGCTGTTGGACTCTGTTGGTTCTTGGTCAGGGGATCATCATGTTCCACCAGTGTCAGTAGAAAAAGTACATTTATCAGAACTGATTATTTTACTTTTATTGTTAATGTTTAATTGTTTAAATGTTTAATTGTTAAAAACTCTCATTATTTATATAACATTAAAATTAAACCTAATATCATTATGTTCTTGTTCACCGAGCCATTAATCCTTAAAAAGTACAAAGGATGAATGTGCTCTTTAAAATGACAATTTGAGTAAAACTAATTTATTCACTGTGATGTTTTTCCTGTCTCTCAGCTGCTGATGGCCCTGGGGATCGTTTCATCATTGGGGAGTCCCAGGCTGGGGAGCAGGTGAGCTATACTAACACACACTAGTTTATCTAACACACACACTGGTTCATTTTCTCACCCTCACTTGTGCCTTTAAACCTGATGCTGAACATGCTGATTCTCTCCCTCACACACACACACACATGCTGAAAATATTTCTGCACTGCGGGAGGCTTGTGTGCTCAGATGGCTAGAAACCTCCAAACCAGTGAGCATGCTGTAATGAGAGAGAGAGAGAGAGAGAGAAATAGAGAGGGAGATCCCCGTGTGCCATGTGGAGAAGAGTGCAGGCCAGTACCCCAGATCTCATGGCTGATATCCATAGAGACCAGGGTCTGGAGTGTGTGTGTGTGTGTGTGTACACGTTTGACTATAGAGGGCCAAAGTTAAGAAAACATCCTTACAAATATAAACAATAAACAATACAATAAAGAAATGTGTCAGAACTTTTTAGTTATACTTTTTTTAGAATATTTTAGGTGTGTCCTCAGTAGTAATGTCACTAATGAATTCACTAATACAGTGAAACAAACCCGTTTGATGTGTGTGTGCCATTTTAGGCTCTCAGCTGTTGCCGTGCAGCGGCTAATAAATTTGAGCTTATATTTTCATGTATGTAGACATCACCCAGTTTAGGTGGTCCAGGAACGATGTATTTTTTTATTCAAATATTAGTGTTGGTTTGCTTTCACACTGCAGATCACAGAAATACAGGTGTAATGTTCTGTGCAGGTGTAATGTTCTGATAGCTGAGGATGTGTGTGTGTTTGTAGCCCACTCTTACAGTCATGCCAGGGCAGGTGATGAGGGTAACAACAGGTGCTCCAATCCCTTGTGGTGCAGATGCTGTAGTCCAAGTAGAAGACACAGAACTGCTACGAGAGTCTGAAGATGTAAGTCAATCACACACAGTCTCTGTTACGGTGTTGTCCAAAAAACAACTATAGCAAAATAAACCCACCCAGACACACGTGTATATCAAAGGTATATCATATATATTGTAGTATATCATAAAGAATATCTTACAAGGCACTTACAAAGGCAGTTGTACTTTTTTCATAGGATACAGACAGCATGATCTTAATTCACACATATGAATTATAGGGTACAGAGGAGCTGGAGGTGAGGATCCTCGTTCAAGCGCGCCCAGGACAAGACATCAGGTCAGTTTCTGGAGACTTTCTTTACAATCTGTCTGCCAGGAAACAGGAATTCTCCAGACTAGCATCGCACGATATTGGAAAATAAATGAGATGAGATGTAAACTTGCTAAAAAATGTAATATACGGTATGCGATTGGATAATTCTTTACATTTGTAAAGTCTATTTAAATTATATTAAAATATGTTTAAAAAACGAAAATTATATAACCAACATACGTTTTACATTCTTTCTGGGAAAAGAAAAAAAATGACTATAAATAACTTTAAGAAGTATTCAAATTATTTTGTTATTGCAAACCATTGCAATATGGAAATTGCAATCTTTTAAAATTGTGTAACCCTTGTCATTTTTTGTGAAAGGATTACATGCTGACCTATAGTTATCTAGCTTTTTTTTTAGCTTTTTCATGTGTGTTAGGGTTAGTGTTTAGTTAGGGTTAGTGTTAGTTTTAGCATTTAAATAAATCTCCAGACTGTCAGGATCAACCAATAGAAGTTGAACAAAAACTGGTGATGTAACAGCTAATCATCTTTTTTTCTCCTGTCTGGCACACACAGGCCTATAGGACATGATATCAAGCGTGGAGAGTGTGTGTTAGCTAAAGGAACACACATGGGTCCATCTGAGATTGGGCTTTTGGCCACAGTAGGAGTCACAGAGGTGGAGGTGCAGAAATTTCCAGTTGTAGCAGTCATGTCTACTGGCAATGAGGTATGACACTGTTTTTTCACTTGTGGCTTTTCTGTCTATTTTTTGCTCAGCGTAATGTGTGTTTGAACTTGACTGTGTGTGTTTACACCTGCAGTTGTTAAATCCGGAGGATGACCTCCACCCAGGAAAGATCAGGGACAGTAACCGATCCACACTGTTGGCCACCATCCAGGAGCACGGCTACCCCACCATCAACCTCGGCATCGTTGGAGACAAGTCAGCATTCCACCATACACATATATAGCACAAGGATGATTAAATGATTCCATCCCTTTAAAATAAAAATAATCCCTTTAAAATAAATCTCTTTAGTTTAAACTGGCAATAATTAAATGTAGGCTAACAATATGTCACCAATGTGTCAGTCACACACAATTTTTTGGCATTGCTTATTTCCCTGCAGCCCAGATGACCTGCTGAACGCCCTGAACGAGGGCATTAGTCGTGCTGATGTCATCATCACATCTGGGGGCGTGTCCATGGGTGAGAAGGTGAGTTGGTTGGGGTCATCTGGAAGCACTGAAGTTTCATGAGGGGTCACACGCTCGATCACAGAGCTCCTTAACAGAGGAATACATCTGCTTTGTCAAGTAATGGATTCCATGGGACTGCCCAGTGCCATTGTGATCTCAGATCAAAACCCCCGAAGAGCTCAAGCCGCAGGTCACAGTGTGTTGTACTGCCATCTGGTGTTCGCATTCAACACTGTTTTTTGCCACACAGCATCACTTGTTAATTTGACCTTTTATTCTGGGCTTTTGCCCAACAATGTTTCAACCCTGTTGCACTTGATTTTCTGCCCTACTAATCAGAGATCTTTAATTACCCGATGTTGCACTTCACCGCATAGTACTATTGGACAGATAGAAATAGATGTGTTGTACTACAGGAGGGATGAAACAGGGATGAAACACAAGCACACACACTCACTATTTAGAGTCTCTCTTTCTCCGCAGGACTATCTGAAGCAAGTACTGGATATAGACCTCCACGCTCAGATCCACTTCGGCAGAGTGTTTATGAAACCAGGGTAAGTGAGGAAAGGTCTGATCAGAACAATCCCATAGAGATGAGCATGAGCGCTACATCTACAAGACCTG
This sequence comes from Botia almorhae, assembly GCA_036877575.1. Classification (NCBI taxonomy): domain Eukaryota; kingdom Metazoa; phylum Chordata; class Actinopteri; order Cypriniformes; family Botiidae; genus Botia; species Botia almorhae. Next base: position 11,251 of record JAZGTJ010002856.1, on the reverse strand, counting down.
CTCACTTACATCTGATGCCATCTGACTAATATGTAAAGTAACAAAGCACAGGACATTTAAAGGTGGTAAATCTTACATGTCATTGTAATGATTGTAATAAACCAATGTGCAACAAAGTGGTAGGCAGTATCTACATATCTACAGGCAGTATCTACATATACATAGCATTTTATGTATACAAAACAAATGTATTGAATTTAAATGACAATAAAATATTATTAATTGACAAGGCTATAAGTCTGATGCAGATTTTGGATTCAACACTTTTTTAAATCTACCAATCACTTATAGTTATGAGCCTGCATGATATTCTTAGAATGGCCAGAAATCGCCCTATTAACCACCTGATCACTGATGTCATTTGCATCAGATGATCCGTGATCCATTTGTGGAATTTAAGTCTAAGACTGAGACAAAAACAATCTAGGCTAAGTAAGAGCTGCAGAGGCAAAATATTAATGTGTTCTTTTTTTATTTACAGTTTGCCTACTACATTTGCCACCTTAGACATTGATGGTGCCAGAAAACTGATCTTTGCCCTTCCAGGTATATTGTGCTATATGTGGTGTGTTTGTGTTTGAGTCTTTGTATGTGAGTGAACGTTTTGAATGGCAAAAAGTGACTGTCTACTCATGAAACTGTGTAGCACACACACAAACACACACACACACACACACACACAAAATAAAACACATTAATTAAAAAAACCCAGATACATTGGTCCAATAAGAACAATTTTCCTCTTTCTAACTTTTCTACACTAAATGGTCCCCTCTCTACAAAATGGTATTAGCCCACGGTTGCCCACCTCAACACCTGCAGCTCTAAACTCTGTACTTCTGCTCCATAACTCCCTGATTGTCCGAACAGCGGTCCTAAGCTTGCCCCCAACCCAAGCCCACTGTGCTCCCACCTTATACCTTCAGAAAGCAGGTGGTTGAGGCAGCAGTGACAGTGGTAATTTCTATATTCCCCTTCAAAGGTAATTTCACGTACAGAGACACAGGGGCGACTCTACTGGAGACTGTGCCTTTAAGTGACACCGATGCCAGCACACTTCCTGTGCCCCCTCCCACACGTGGAAGTAGGTGTTCTTAATTTACACAAAAAGCCCTGTCTTCAGCCCAAGCTCAGAAAACGGAAAAGGACTTATATTTTGACACACAACCCTAATTAACTGGTTTTTAAAACCAGAACAAGATTGAACGCAAAATGTCTCTTAGTTTACCTTGCACTCGGGAGCAGTCTGTAATTATTGCAGACATACAATTCCAAACCATGAAAAGCCTAATCTAACCATACTCAACTAATCTAACCAAACTCAACTAATCTAACCAAACTCAACTAATCTAACCAAACTCAACTAATCTAACAACTTCAGAAACACACAGTGAAATGAAACATCAGCATTACAGCAAAATATATTTAAACCTGGAAAATATATTTTGAAATATATTAGGAAAATATTCTGTTGTGATTATTAAACGAGATTCTTTCTGTTCTGTTTTCTGAGAGAAAAGCTTTGTGCTTTTGTTTTTCTTTTTTTGGATCTATGGCTTTACATGTAGCTGTTACTTCTGCGACAACCACCTCAAACCTACTGTTTTGTACTGTGATGTGGCATAGTGTCTGTTATTTGTCTGAAATTCTTGCCCCATTTCTCCTTATGTTCTCTTTTTGCTTTCAATAACCATGTTGCCTTCCTGTTGATGTTATGGAGGACACCTGACACGCTCCTCTGATTTCAGTAGTGTGGTACATCTTATCAAAGAGGAGACTTAGGAGACATTAACATAGGATGTTTTTTGCCTTCAAGGACAGCCAGACAACTGCAATGAAATAGAATGGAAAGCAAAGGGTTTCAATGTGCATTTTCAAAATAGTTTCTAACTAGGCAATGTGCTTTTAAAAACCACAACAAACATCACAGCGGTCAATGATGTCTGTTTAGCATGTTAACATGAATTTACATTTACAAAAGCAGCACAGATACTAGAATGGGTGTTGTGTTACCAGTCCGTTATTCCGTTTCTGTTTATAAACTTGATACGATTGGTCACCATACTTCTTGGAAGACATCAGTCCCACTTGTTGTCAACGAAAGTGTATCACCTCTACAAATTAGATCAGAAAGCTTTCATCTTAAATGTAAACTATACTGGAGACTACATAAACCATACCCCAGATTCCCATTTTCAGAAAGACTCGAGTTGTTTGTTGCCCAACTGAGTTTTGTGAAACTACTTTAACACCTGATCTAAAATGACCTTGAGTCTGCAAAGTAAGGACATTTATGGTTCCTTAACAGGAGTCAAGCTGAATTTATGTCAACGTCCTGTATGATATAGCAATACTAAACAGAACTCACATCGAAAAACTATTAGCAAATACAACTACACCTACAGTCCCATTTTCACGGCTCTTCGATACCTGTTTTGATTTCCTGTACAGAGTTATTACCCCAGACTTTCACCCCTACCCCAAAACCTTACACCTCTGTGCCTGTATCTGTCACCTCAACATTTTTGTTCTCTCTCTCAGGTAACCCAGTGTCAGCTGTTGTAACCTGTAATCTCTTTGTCATCCCTGCATTAAGAAAGATGCAGGGGATTCTGGACCCAAGACCCACCATCATCAAAGCCAGGGTAGAAAAACTACAGTTGTCTTTATGACGCACATTGTGTATCTGTTGTGCTGGGATCTCATCAGTATTGTATCCTTTTCTCTGCAGCTGTCCTGTGATGTAAAGTTAGATCCACGTCCAGAGTATCACCGCTGTATATTGACGTGGCATCACCAGGAACCCCTGCCCTGGGCACAGAGCACAGGTATACAAACCCGATTACTAAACAGCCCTCCTCTTTATCCTTACTCTTTCTCCTGCTTCATGCCCTGGTATATTCACTGTAAAAATTCTTTCTTGTTTTTCACTTGGGGGTAGAAAGAATTTTGAAACATTTATACATTGTTTTACAAACATTCAGACGGCGCCCCTGTGCTGTTGCTGGTGATGTTTTAGAGTAATATTTAAATATATTATGGGCTCAGGAAATAAACTGGAAAAGATGTTTGCGTCTAAGAAAGTGGAGCCCCCAGTCACACCCACCTATTACATCATCGCCTTGGACCAATCGCAGTTAGAAGATTTTTCAGCCTGGACAAAATTTTAATAAAAGGTTCTGCTGGGTAGCTGTTTTAAACCACCAAAACGAACAAACTTTTGGCCAGATTTACAGTTGTTTAAAATTGTTTTATTTATTTAAACTTTTATTTAAACATAACCAATACATTTAATGGTAATATATTCATATAAATGATTTTTGTCAATAAATAATTGTAAATAATAGGAACATGTCCATTAATTTAATCATCAGGTCCAGTGTAGACAGCTTTGTTTATTATAATAAGGCAAGCTAGTTTTACAATTTAGTTCTATTGAACTGAGTTGTTGGTAAGAACTTTGTGATGAGAGCATTATTCCTCCCAGTTCCTGGATTAAGGGGCTTAATTGTTCCAGTCCAGAATGGAACGTGATGGAACCGATTGAAATGTGGATGTGGGCCAGATTGAGCAACCACTTTTGTCTCCAGCATCAGCACTGGCATCCTCTTGGTGCAAAAGGGTTAACAAAAAAAACTTTTGTACCTTTGAGCACAGAAAAGTACCCACTTTGCTCAAGCGGGAATGTTGCTGCAGCGTTCCAAAAAAAAGCTTGGGATAGAAAGTTTGGGCAAATTAACACCCTGTTTCTTCCTCTGTTTCTCAGGAAACCAAATGAGTAGTCGGCTAATGAGCATGCGCAGTGCCAACGGCCTTCTAATGTTGCCTCCGAAAACAGAGCAATACGTGGAGCTGCACAAGGGTGAAGTTGTGGACGTTATGGTCATAGGACGGCTATGATGTCATCTTAAGGGGACAGACCAAGTAAAAAGCAAGAAAGTGGTGCATGTCCACATATCATTACTATTCTGTAATATGCAACGGCACAGCGAGTTTTTATTGATTTGGAAAAAGTTGATCCAGTATAATCAACATTTCAAACGAAGACGAATATGTGAATTTATGACGACTTTGAAGACATAGTATTTCAAAGACAGAAAATATACCTTTTAAAATGAGAATATATATGGAATATAAGAGATTTATTCTGTAATATATTGTTATAATTATTATGATTATTAATTACGATGAATATCATATTAAGCAACTCTGTTCTCTTTCATTGCAATTGCTTTGTGTGTTCAATGCTAGAACTTATAGATAGCGGTAGCATTTTAATAGACAGCTGTTGGCGCCTGTCACACCCATCAGAAAGCTTATTTTCTCATCAGTAGAAAATGTGTCACTGAGAAATGAAAAAATCCTAAGAAATGACAACAGAGGCCCCTTTGGATCCCTGACTGAAGCTTGGATCTTTTCATCTCTCCTCAAAGTGCACCAAGGTGACCCAGCTATCTTTCCCTTAAGTATTATATGCTCCATAAAGACATTATGCTTCATAAAGGGTTTACAAAACCGCTTTGCTTGTCGTTTAAATTGTGAGTCGTGTTTATGTGCGCAGTGCCAAAAGCCAGGGCTGTGGGGCATGAGGTCCTGTGGTTACAGATGCGAAAAGTGGGTGCTGCTGGGTAACACAGATTTTGTACAGATCCTTCTGAAACATAGTTTTCACAAATAATGACCAGTCAGTAAACTTCTGACGGGTCTGTGTAAACTCTATGCTATTTAAATGCACCCTGAGACGTATGCTGTGCAGGCTACTGTCGTCTGGAGCAGGCTTCTTCATAAACTGGCCCTCATAGCTCTGCCCTTATTACTCTCTATTTTACCCACTACCCTTACATTTAAACACGCCCGGCCCACTCCTAGAGGCTGAGCTTCCTGGAAACTTTTATTTGTTTAACTTTGAAAATGAAGACACAGCTTATTTAAGTGCTGACAGCCTTTTTAAACTAATTACATAAAATGTACAGTCAAAAAATACAAAAGTGATATTGTACAGATAAGTGACCAGCACTCCCAAGGCATATACTAAGGTATTGAAAAGATATTGAAAACTCTGTACTATAATATCCTTTTCTGTAATACTGATCAAATGCGAGAATTAAAATTCTTGATCATTATGTAAAGACGTGGTTCAGTTTCTTTTTTTAAATAAACACAAATCTTATTGAAGTTTAAGTTCTCTTTATCTGACTTTTAATTTTCATGCATATAAATACTATGGTTGTTTGGTTACAATTACCAAGGTTGACACTTATTACAAGTTGGCAAACATGGAATTTTTGAATAAACATGGAATAATTTGAAGCATTAATAGTTTTTACTAACACTATACAGTAATTAGTCATTACAGTAATCAGTAATTAGTAGCTAACACAAAATAACGATAACATTACTTTTACAACAGTAAACGTACAATAGTGTTATTAAGTCGTATTACAATAGTATATTTATTAATAAACTAGATACATTCTGTTGTAAAAAAAATTGGTGACGATAGCTTGTGCATTAACCAATAATAATAATAATAATCCGACTCATGAATTCAGTTTCAATTGAAACAGACCGCTTTATCCCTGTTTACCGTCCTGAAGAAAGGCCACACCTGATTGGACAGCGGAGTTTAAGCATGGCGGATTTGTTCAATCAGAAGCGTTGTCTCATTCGGTTGCCGGAGGCGCTGTGGAGCCACTCTTGTCAGTCACACAGTCCCGAGACTCGAGCAATAGCGACCCGTCACACGACATCATAACAACGTAATGTGCTACAAAACCGGCTGTTTGGAAGTATTTATATGCTCATTGGACTAGCAGATCCGCGTATTTGACTAAAGAGGTAAGCTACGTGTCTCTTTAAAGTTGTTTTGGTCCGTTAAAACGTGGAATGAGCAATGTTTGCAACAGGTTGCCTGGACAAGAAAAGCTTCGCTGCTCTTCGGGAAGTGACCAACTAGCCGTGTTAGCTATGCAAATAACACTCAGATATCTCAAAAAAAGCACTTTAAACCTTAATGAGACGTTTTATGAAATGTATAGGTCCTGCGTTTCACTTATTTTGCTTCGAGTTTCTACCAAGCTCATACAACGTATCTCTTAAAACCTAGCGAGCTGGCTCTCTAGACGGCATTTGCGCGCATGACATGCCCCAGAATGTTGTCTAGATATGCAGCTCACTAGGTTTAGAGACTGCCACTTTGTTGTTGTGGATTAACATATTCGTCATAATGTGCTCTCATATTTATATTCACGGTTATGTACATATATTTCTTCTTAGGTTTAAGGTGCTGTAAATTCATCTGATTATATAATTCTATTATTTTTAAAATACTTCAGAGATTCATTATCTTAAAGTTTCATGATTTTAACTTTAAGATGATTATTTTTACCTTATTTTTTATATCTTAGTTTATATAGTTTTTTTGAAGATTGTTTAATCGGGCTGCTATTGTTCATACAACTTCATTACAGCCATTAGGGCACAAATGTCACATTGTTCCCTGTGGAGAAGGTTCGGTGCTTTCATGCAGAAATCTGATAGCACAGACTCATCATATTCTCACTGGAATGGTGACTGGGAAACTAGGGATCAAAGATGACATTGAAAGGCGTTATCACCTTATTTTATGACTTGCTTGTGTGGTGAGGTAGATGGGAACTTATTCTATAGCCCAGACAGAAAGTAACACGTTTATCTTTCTTGCTTTATTAATGACTTGAAGATCCTGTATTATGCACGAAGAGTGTCTCAGTGTCTGGACCCAATGGTCTGCGTTAACAAGGCATTCAAACAGTGTTTATTTGCATTTAAAAGCTGGTGTGTTAAGTGTTTATCAACCTGCTTTTTGCATTTACAAAAAGTTTCTTGTTTTAGTATGGTAAGAGAGATAAAAGACTGAGGTTCTGTGATAATCTCTTTTTTTGTGAATGTTTTCCAGCTGTAAAAGTTTACTTTATATGAGCATACTAAATGAGTTTGAATGTATGATATCTCATAGTTCCCAAATTACTAGGTTTATTTACTAGGTTTTAGAACATCGCATCATTTTAATTATTTAGTTAACGATGTCAATCACTTCAGCTCAATGGAGAATTACACCGTAAACAGAAGTTAAGCTCTGTTGATTTGTTTTTCCACAGAAAGCATTTTCTACTCTCAGTCTCCTTTTGTAAAATCAAAATCTATGGGTTAACCGTACATCAGGTGACCCAAAGACTTGTATTGCAAATGCATAACCTTCAACGCAATTTTGTTTTTGTTAGTATTGTAGACATTCCATTTAGTGTTATTTTTTCTCAAATGTTACCAACTCGCCTCAAGTTAGGGTTAGTCCCAGCACAGGCTGCGTGTCTCTATTCCATTATTAGGAACACAATTCACAGTCTTATCATTTCCTCAAATCACAAGCTGCGAGTCAGCTGGCTGCTCTGTGTTGTCTAAAGATAAGTCTCACTGCATGCCGTGATATAATTCAGTTTGGAGGCAGCCCTAGGTAACCTCTATCAGCACCATCACCAGTGATAACCGTCCATGCATGTAATGATGTCAGAGGTCATTTGTTGTATAAAATGGTTCTGGTTTCTGGATGATATCAAAAAATGTCAAGGAAAAAGTGAACTGGAAACAAATTGGAATTTACAATTGGAAAAAGACTTATTTGCCATGTCATGACCATAGAGGTGGTGAGAATGAAATGTAATGCTAAAAGTATGGTCTTACTGCACAAATACATGATGCTATAACAAATGATAGAGGATTTTGAATGTGGATCAGCTGATTAGGTAAGCTGTCATTCAAGGGGACAGGGTGTCAGTTTCCAGAGAACAGAGAGGTGTTAATGCCATCACACTCTAGAATCATGTTACTTCATCATCAGAATGTTCAGTCTTGAAGATGTGGGTGTATCAGTACCGTAGGAGGCTGTTTAAAGGTTTATAGAGTGGGATACGGAGTACCATGTGTCTCCTGTCAGAGAAAGTTAAAAGAATATGAAAATGCTCTTATAATTTACTATTGTCTTCATGGCTCCTAGATGTCAGCTCTCTAGATACTAGTATATGCTGTTGACCCTTGGTAAACCTGAATTGGTCAGCCACTGGTTCAAATTCATGCTACTGACAAATACCAGGATAGAATGTTGTCAGCAGATACTCTGCAGTTATGTGTGGAACTTGCAAGTAGGCCAATAGTCTCAAGTGCCAAAGCCTCGTTCCCATGTATGTATGATGTGTTGGTTGGCAGGAGAGGTATGAATGTGTAGACAAGACATCTTATCACATGCACAGTGGTATGGGATGGGGCTGGGACCTGTACCAGTAATGTACAAAACCCTTGTGCTCTTTTTGACCTGCCTTTGTCCCCTGAGGAATTCTCAATATGTTCCAGCTCTGCTGTCCTGATGGACCTCCATAGCTGAGAATTAACAAGCCTTTGCTGTCTGCAAACTTTGCTAGAGAGCCCTTCTTACCAGCCCAGGGCCTGCTGTCTAGACCTGGATTTTTTTGCTCATTTTTAAGAGGCCTGCGAAAGGCAATAACAGCATGTTTGCTCTTGAGTGTTTGAACTAACCCTTGAAAGCAAAACTGCTTTTCTTCTCAGTTGTATATGAAATTTGTTTTGACTGTGCTAATGCCGGCTATGAGGAAATCCTTATAAATCTCCTGATAGCATTTGGGGGTCTCTCAGATCTCTTAGTCACTGCAGACTGGTCCATGTGCAGCAAGCACTCTAGCGTGAGTGAGTCATAGATCACAAGCACTTTGTGTAATAGGCCTCCTGTGCTATAAATTACAACACATCAGCACATCTTAAAACAAGCAGGTATTTAACGGCTGCCTTTCCTGCTCTGTTGTGCTAGTGATATTATGTTGTCACTTTTAATGTGCTAAACTGCTTATTGTTTTTAAAATGATCCACCACAATCTATTACTATTGCTCAAATGGATGACTTAATTTTACTAACTGACTAGCATTGAGCAAAAGTAATAAATAGGCAGCATTTACCGTCTGGCAGAGTTTGTTTTTAAATGTAAGCTAATTAGTTATACACTTATTGGTTTCTTGAATATTATATTCTCAAAGTATAGCTGCATGCTTAAAATCAAATGATTTGTATTCTTGTTTCCCTGTAAGATATTTAACAGAAGGCAAGTAAAACGGTTTACTCATTAACAGCTTTAAAAACACACATCAGCATGAAGGTCATGTGCTAGTTTTGTTCTTTGTTCCCAATTTCAGGGCTGTTCCTGTAAAATCTTCCCTGCACTGACCAAAGTTACGTTAGTACATTCCTACGCTACCCTTTGCCATGTCTACATACTTGTATAGCTTCATATTTAGCCACGAAGAGGCAGGCCATGAATTTTTCCTTCTGTCTCTCTCTTTTCTTTTCCTTTATTTTTGGCATTACTCTTTCTCCTGGTACTCAGTGGTACGTGCCCCGATTCTTAGCCTGGAATCTGGAATTTTTTTGGTACACAAGCATTGGGTGTTGGAATGTTAAGCTGGAGCTTTGGGGTAGATAAAGATCCTGCTCTGTTTCTCCTCTGTAGTGACAGCTGTGGTAGTGTCAGCCGGTCTGCTGTCTTTCCAGATTTCTTTGCGTTTCTTTGCTGTTACTTTATGTGTCCTCTTCGTTTTACAGCTCTCTGAGGAGAGAGATTGGTATCTTATGAGTGTCAGCTGGTGGACTCGAGAGCTTTGATATATTATCATTTATGATCTACAGGATATGCAGATGATGAAGAGAAATTAGGAAGGGCTAAAGGAACTTTTAGGGGGAGGTTTCTCCCTTTCCCTTAGTGTAGGACTGTTGTGTTTTCCATACCGCCACTCCTCAAGACGAGCCGTTTCATGTCTGTCAGTATAACAGGTTCATCCTGTGCTGGGTTGAAGCTATAAGACCAAGGCCAAACCCTCCCTCCCATGAATGATCCATGTTTCTTTGTTTTTGAAGTGGTGCCTTTTGTTGCCCAATACTTTATTTTAGCTAACAGGACCTAAAAGTTACAGTATTGCTGTGAATGATTTTTCTGAATGAGAAAATCATATGACATTAGCAAAAACTGAACAGGTGAAAATGGCTGATTGTGAAAGCAGTTTGTTTTTGAGCAGTTTTATCGTATCACTTTTTCAACCCTGTTGACTTTCTCTTTTTGTTTACATTACCGAAACTACTCAATTACAAAAGATTGCCAGGAATGCGACCAGTGAGAGCGTGTCATGCCTGTTGCGTAGTGTGTGCTCACAGCCGCGGTATCTGTGAGGACCGCTTCACAGGTGAAATGAAAAACAACAGGGTTGTTGACACAGTGCCTGCTAAAGCTAACGTCCCATTGGATGGGGTGAGAGGGCCACACCCACAGCCTTAGAGCCAGCCGTGCTGCACCTGCTTTGTCTGGAAACACCTGCATTCAGCCATGAACCTGCTCTTCCTAATCCACCCGACCTCATAACTCATCCCTATTTTTCTGTGCTAGGAAATATAAGCTTTCCCTTTGGCATTGATCAGAAATCAACTTACCCATTAAGCAAACAAAGATTAAGGTTTGGATTTGGGTTAGAAGAGCTGATCCTAGATCAGTTCAAAGGGTGATTTTACCAGTCAGAGCCCAGATGTCCCTGATGCCTGTATAAGGGTGTACTCACACTAGGCAGTTTGAACCGTGCCCGAGTGTGTTTGACCACCAAAGCGCGGTTCGTTTAACTAGTGAGAGTGCTCCGAACCGTGCCCGGGCGCGGCTCGTTTAGCCGTCCCTGGCCCGCTTGGAAGAGGTGGGCCAGAGCACGGTTCAGGTGTACTCGGGCCCGGTTCACGGCAACCGTGCCTAGTGTGAGTACACCCTAAGAGTCCAGAAGCTTAGTGTGGTTGCAGAGCTGTAGCTAAACCCTGGCCAGACTGCCACTAAATGGAACAGGAGGGTTTGAAGTAGGCTACTTAAGCTCTTGTGCAGCAGATGGTTCGAGGCTTTATTTGTATGTTTTAAAGTCTTGAGGTTCTCAAAGGCTGCTGTTAGGGCTGGGCGATATGGCCTAAAAATAAAATCCCCGATTTTTTTACAAAAAAATCGATTTACGATTTAAATCGATTTTTTTTACCCCTTACTTAAAATCAATCTGCAGATGACAAAGAAATTGTTTAAAACAAGTTTTAACTTTATTTTGTTTTGAACCCTGGCTTCTCCACAGTATACATGGGCACCATATCCTTTGCGATACACATTGCGACAGCATCCGTGATCGCTTTCCACCG
>JAZGTJ010002855.1:0-39241 GCA_036877575.1 Botia almorhae | reverse complement strand
TTACTAACTCACCCCCACTTCTACGTGAAAAAAAAAAAAAAACCTTTCTTATACTGTGTTGAAAAACCTGAGCCATGTGTATAGCACTTATTCAATGTTGTCTCTTATTGTAATCGAAGTTACTTCCTTTCCTCATTTGTAAGTCGCTTTGGATAAAAGCGTCAGCTAAATGACTAAATGTAAATGTAAATGGATAGAGCTAAATACAGGGCAAGAAAACCTGTTGGAGGCTGCAAAAGACTTGAGACTGGGAAGGAGATTCACCTTCCAGCAAGACAATGAACCTAAACATACAGCCAGAGCTACAATGGAATGGTTTGGATCAAAGAATGTGTGTTAGAACGGCCAAAGTCAAAGTCCAGACCTAAATTCCATTGAGCATCTGTGTAAAGAATTGAAAATTTCTGTTCACAGATGCTCCCCATACAATGTGGCTGAGCTGGGCAAAAAATTCTCTAGATGTGCAAAGCTGGTAAACATACCCCAAAAGACTTGCAGCTGTAATTGCAGCGAAAGGTGGCTCTACAAAGTATTGATGTAGGGGGGCTGAAAACAAATGCACACCACACTTTTCAGATTTTTATTTGCTTAAAATTTTGAAAACCATGTCTCCTTTTTATTCCATTTCACAATTATGTGCTACTTTGTGTTTGTCTGTTACATAAAATCTCAATAAAAAACATTTAAGTTTGTGGTTGTAATGTGAAAAAATGTGTAAAAGTTCAAGGGGTATGAATACTTTTGCAAGGCACTGTAGGTTATGCTGTGTCACGTTTGTCTTCTAAAGCAACATTGCACATATCCTGAAAAAAGTCATATCCTGGACTGGCCGATTAAAAAAAAAAAAAGACTAAGAAAATGATTATTAAACTTAGAAAGAAAGCTTTCCTGCAGAACCCGGTTATATTACATGGCAAGGAGATACCAGTACAGGTATTTAGTTACCATGTTTTGGAACAAAACTGTAAAACCATAAAAAAATAATTATAAAAATACATAAGCACTTCCTAAATAAAACTGAACTTTGGAGTCCAAATAAACATCCTTCATATTTTATAGCTCTCATTGTATTAATAGCATACCAGAGTAAAGGCATATGTTCCCCTCTACCAGTTTCAGCTCTTTTCTCCCATGTGTCGTCCACATTCATATAAACAGCCATCCATTTACATCAGGCACATTTGTGCATTTCTATTTTTGCTGCAAAAATAATTTGCATACTTAAGCCCTTCACACTTTTTATTACATAAGAGAAAAAACATCATCTGCCAAAAAAAGATTTTCTGAATATTTTTTTCTGAAATGCTTCTGACAAAAAAAAATTTATGGGAAGTAAATTCCCCCACATGGGTGTCATCAGAGTAACCAGTGTAATTTATCACATCAATTATGAATATTGTACTAATGTTTGACAAGCAGAAAGTGTCCAAAATCTTTTGTCATTATTTTAAACAGTATATTTATTTACAACAAATGCATTTTTTGATCAATGTTTTACCCTAAAAGCATGTTTGTATCTTCCTCAATAAAAATTGTTTAATATAAATATATTATAAATTTAACCAAAAACACTTTTATTTGGAATATTTTGAAATGCAGCTTAAGTGTCTAAAAAAACAAAACACTGCTGTTTTGTTGTTAATTAATGTACTGTACATTGTACTGTATACATATTGTATTGTTTTGTTGTAATCTAATGCTCAGCAGAGGGTGATTGCACATACTTTGTCATGCACATGAGCGTAAAAATTTTCAGAGGGCCCTTCCCATGATTGTTGGCAGATTCTTTGTGGATGAGGGTACCTTCTTAATAAGTACAGGAAGAGGATGCTGAAGTGCATTCCAAGAAACAGGCCTTTGGTCCCCTACATTTTTCATCCTGTTGATGTTCTCACTCTGTAAGGTAAACCCTTCGAAGGGACTAGACTGTAGATATGAATTCTTCAGAATAAAACAGGGTTTATCTAACACACCATGGTTTCCTTTTTAAAATCATAGAGGAAAATGTGCATCTCCAAAAACAATGACCTCCCTTGCCTAAGTGTTGATATATAGTTGCTTGGGTGTAATGGGTGGTTGCTTAAGTAAAAGAAAGCCCAAGTGAACACAAAGCTCAAGTCTCTATGATATTCTGGTACTTAATAAAGCATACAACTTTAGCACAGACAATGTAGGATGCTATTGAAAAACTTTGCTCTTGCTCGTCAATCAAATGAAAGCAAATCGTTTTCAAGTTTTCGGGAGAGAACCAAAAATGTCTCCCTCATTTATTTGTATGGTATTACACTGGTATAAAAATGTTGATAAGATACAGTGACAACCAGGGAAACAAGTGAATGCTACAAAGAAAATTTCAGCATAACGTTGATATAAATTCCACTGCCATCAGAAACAACACATTAACTCTTGGAATAATTTATCTTTGCCAGGAAGCATCATTGGACTTACAAAAGCCATGTCTGAGATTGTTAGACTGTCTTTTGGCTTTGTAGTTCTACACAGAACAAATCTTTAAGTAGAACACAAGTCCTTTAGGATATACAGAAATAAAAAGAATGAAATAAAATCTTATGTACATGAAAAACTTTAATCTACATTAAGGTACCAATATTGTCTAGTTTTTATCTGAAATTTTGTATTTCTATGCATAATGCTAATCTCCTATCCTGGTTTCATCACTGGACTCAAAAATCACCTCCAGTTTTGGAGGTTCCAGGTGTAAAACCACCAATTTAAACATGTTCCAAAAAGGAAAATCCTTAATTCTTTGTTTGGGCTCATCTGCTTAATTGCAACTTATGACTTTGATTTAGTAGTGGAGTGTCTTATGAAGTCCAATCATCCCAGTGGACTATGAGGAAAAACATCATGCTGGAGTGACAGAATCCCAATAGCCCATCCCTGAAAGCCTGAAATGAGAGAACCTGATTCAGAAGAACTTAACTCCTTTTCCATCATCAATAGTGATCATTTCTGCCTTTCCTTCAGCCTGTAGGGCCTGCAGCGAACGGAGCAACATCCAATCCTCCAATCCATGGAACTCTGAAAGATGAAGTTACAAATGCCCTGTTATGTATTGAATCAGTGACAACCACAGCTTTTGTTTAAAATAGTATAGATACAGATAGAATATACTGTAGTATATTATAGAGCAACTGTAATATGCAGTTTAAACTAAATAGCACAGCATATCTCAGCATATTCCAGGGAGGGCAGTGATAATAAGGATGACTGGAAATGTCACCAACAAGTGAAATGACAATTGTCGGAATCTAAAATAACCATTCTCTTATACACACCAAAATGGAGTTAAAGCTGTTCTTTCGCAATGCTTTGCCATATGGACACAAAACTCGGTATGCCATCACAAGCATGATCTGCACCTATATTTGTTTAAGCATGTTGCCACTGAGATAAATGGTTTATACATTTTGAATTCTTTAGCCTAAAATAACAAAAGGGCCTCTTTAGATTTCTTGGGGCAAAACAGGTCAGTGGTAGCCAATGTTTCTTGGTAAGCCTTTTTTATAAGTTTTGTTGCACAATTTAGACAAGTGTGCACGCTTATAGTCATTTGACGGCTCTCTTTTTGTTCCCATATTAATTTGGAGACAGCTCCACCTACTGGTCAAGATATGAACAACCGCTGGTCAAGATATGAACAACGCAACTGTACTGTGCCAAGTGCTTTTGCTTACTGTTTATAAAATATTTTTTACACAATTTATCACCATTGATATCCAACAATATTTCACTTCCGTATTGGTGTGCAAATCTGATGTCTTTCACTTGTGCCTATTTTACAAATGAAATGTATGGCATCATTTTATACCTTCATTTTCAGTGTCATCCCCATTAGAGAGCTCATAAAGTGTAAACACTGAATTGACCATGCCATTTTTTGAAACCTGGAAGTAACAGCAAGAAGAAAAGTGTGTTTTAGTGAAGACAGCCAACAAATATAATCTGTCAAGCTAGTGCACATAGATACCTGGTATAAGAATCACAAAGCCTGGAATTCTGCTTAGGAATAACTTTCTGAAGGCCTTTAAGATTTATGTATTGCAATAGATTACAGTTATTGTGGTATGCATGTCAACTGTATTTTCAAAGGAAATGCTATGCGTTTAAAACACAATTTATCACTGTATAATTTGGTCCTCATTGTGAACAAAATGATTGTCCTTAGTAAAACACAGGCTTGTTAATTTAAATGTGTGCTTGAGATACAAAACAAAGGGACCTTGAGAATGTGACCGTGGTAAGGAACGTTTACCTTGAATTACTTTACAAGGCTAACTTGAATGTGTACAGGCAGCAATAAATAAAACCACACTGTCTACATATTAAAGGATCTTACTGTAATAGTCACTTTGAAATGCCTTTGATATTTTAAGACATTCTTACCCATTGATAGATGAGTTTGCCCCATTCTTCTGGTCTCCTCCACATTATAAGACATCGTGTTTTATTCTTGTCCAACCATTCCAGGTTTCCTATCATATAAAAAAACAGCACACTAGATTTGAACACCAAGCACCTAGTTCTTCTCAGAAAGGCTCTTCAGCTCAATACGTTTCATATGTTACCTTTTTTTCTCAGTTCTTCAAAAACTACTTGTATAGCTTCAACTGAAAGTTTTCCTGAACAACACGCGTTAAGGGACCTTTACAAAAAACATGCCATAACAAGGCAGCACTAAACATCACTGAATCACAACGACCCAATTTAAAAGTAACCATAGTTGGAGGTAGTTAAAAACGCGTGCCAACACATCTAATTGGTAGTGTAACTGCTAATTCAAAAGAACAAAGGGTTTAAAATTTTGGTTTCTGGACATTTCTGGATTGCAGTTAAACGGATCAAGATAAGCAGACTCAACTAAAATAATAATATGCATTATGCTCAAAATGTTTGCTGTGACATTTAAATTTAGAAGCATCTTTGGAAGGAAATCTGTCTTTTTTTACCTCCTTGAATTATTTGTTATTTCGTTAATATTGTGTAAACATTAGCACAGTAAGTGATGTATGTAATAACAAATAAAATGCAACAAGGGATTAGTTTAGGAGACTGGCATCAAAGGATACTCTCAATTTTCTTGTTGTTGAACACAGGGCTTTCCTGCGCCTCAAGCACGTCCAGTGTGTAGAGTTTCCGATGGCGACAGTATGACAAGACAAGCGAGCACCATGCCGCCAGCTGCTTCTGTCTCGTATCAACATTTGGCTGTAATCTGCAACACAATGTAAGATTAGCATTAGACTGAAGCTCCCATTTAATAACAACTTCACCCCACCGAATGTCATACCACTTATACCATTATTATAGTTTTTGTTGTGTATTTGTTGTGCCCTTGGGAGGTTTCCGTGCCTTTGCAATCTGAACTGTCATTTTGAGGATGGTATACATATAACAGGGCTCCCGCACAGTTTGACCAATTGACTTATTGCAAATCATCAGACACATGACTATTCTACTCAAGTCAGCTTCCTTCACCTGCTTCAGCAATTCTGTTGTGTTCGCAATAGATAAAAAGGCCAGTAAAATGATGTACTGTATTATAAGTAGACTAACCTCTTAAAAATCACATACATTGCTGACACAGTTTAAATTCTACAAAAAGGATAACTTCCCTAGCGGAGCACCAGACCAGTGGACTGCTAACAGCAGCTTAATTCACCAGACAGCGCTATTCACACATCGTTATGTAAAGTACACCGCACTTTTCCACATGTAGCCAGTAACTTTGTTGAGAAGACTGATATACTTACGTGAAAAAGGGAGGAAAGTTATACTGCCAAGGCCACTCAAAACTCATTGCAGATTTGTACTAGTTCTATTGATGTGTGGCTCCGGTTGAGACTGCTTCCGCTCTGCTGGAATTAAGAGGAAACGCCTGCCAAATTAAAAGTCATTTCAGAACGAATAGATTTAAATATTCCCCTTTTTCTGACTTCTAGGACATTAATTACGTTTCATACTAGTAAACTAATTTGCACACTAATGTTATTTACTTGCCTTTTTTACAGTGCTTGAGAAGAAGGTTAAATGTGCATATATGCAATGTCAAAATCTGAAAACAGTAGCAACTACAATATGCTTTTGTATTTTTTCCATATAAAAAGAATGCTTTATGGTGCATATTCAGCAATGTAGGCAATTATGTCCCTTATGTCTCTTGTCTTTTATCTTCATCTTTTCTTCTATTATATTTTTCCACGTTATTCACGTCGTAGTTTACGTTGTTATGATGCATGTGAAAAGACGCCCTGTTGTATTATAGGATATTTTCTTGTACGTGCTATTTGTTGTCGATAATAAGGACTTTACACAGTCCTGAAAGCTTCGAAGTGCTTATTCATTGGGAGCGTCACAAGAACGAGTTTTTGTGTACTAGGGCCTTTTAGCTGCAAAGAGGTCATTCGACCGCGGGTTGGCGCTGTGGACAGATCGCCTCATCCGGGAAATGAGGCGGATGATGTCAAGGCGCCGAGATAAACAGACTTCGTTGGTTACGATAACTTGTGTGGTATTGTTGTATAAAATAATTGTACACTGATGTGATTTAGTATTTTGTGCAACTGTTTCATAGAGTGGTGAAAGGGTAAGTTTTACCTCTAGCCATTGTTTTGTGTGCATTATAAATAATGTAATTGAATGATTCTCAGCGAACTTAGCAAAACCCCCTCACACGAAGCCCAAAGAATCCACCAATGTGATGTATTTTATGCATTCGATACATTTGTGAAATATAGAATTATTATTTTGCAGCGCGACTGACGCACACATGTGTTTTCTGCAGTTTTTTTAGCATGATGCAGGCGGCAGAGGATGTGCAGTCTTCTCTGGCGGAGCGCGTTGAGTCTCTGGGAGTGAGTGAACAGAGCACAACTACCGAAGAGAAACAAAAAGATGAAGAAAGAATCGAGGAAACGACGGAAACAGCAAAGGATACTAAAACAGAAGAAGACACAGGTGTGCTACTTAGATTATTACTTAGAGTAATACCATGGTGCAGTACTGCTTTTTTAATTAAAGGCAGGAGAACAAACCTTATATGATGTATATGTGTATATATAGTTTGCATTTTATGTAATACTATACAGTATGTACACTATATACGAGTTAGTGTAATGTAAATAATACTAATGCTATAATTAGTATGAGGCACAATTAATTGTCATGGAAAAAACTCACAAAAATGCTACTATGTTACTAAGCAAAATATAATGTATTATGTCGTCTCTGACTCAAATAGTAAATAACCACCTAATACTATACTGTATTTGTAAGGGGTGTGTGTATTGTGGTAATTATTGTTTCTTACAATGCAATATCCAGAGAGCAACATAATTTATGTTTCTGTTTCCTCAATCAAACTCATATACAAAAAGATGAAAAGGGAGATAAAGAATCCATGGAAGTAGAGGAGCAGAAAGAGGACATGACCACAGAAGGAAAAATGAATGGAAGTGGAGAAGGAGAACACCAGCAGATGGAGGAGGACTGGGAGATCCCTTACAGTGACGAGGAGATTGAGGAGCCCAAGAACTGGATGCCTCCACCTGAGGAGATCAAGCGGCTATATGAACTCCTGGCTAAAGGAGAAGTGCTCAAGCTCCAGTGGGTCCCTCTTCCACTGCGACCTCCAACACCTCCACAGACTCCCTCACCTGAGAGAGACGGAGAAGACTTGCAGGAGACTAAACAGGAGGAGAAAGAGCGCAAGTAAGACCAGCCTTTCAAAATAGTTTTTTTTAATTTAATTATTGTTTGCCTTGTTTATGTTTTCACAGAACATTTGCTATAAAAATGCTGGTTGTAAATGTTGGTTGACCACCATTAGTCTTGCATTTCTCTAAAACTTCTTGTTTGTGTATGTTTTTCAGGGCCCTCACACCAACTGAGTTTGATTTTGATGAGGAGCAAACTACCGCAACTCCCAAGAACTCTTTTATCAATCGTCGCAGAACACCAGGTATAAGTCCTTTTCTGCAGTTTGTTTAAACAAAGAGTTGCCTAAACCGCAATCACAGAAGATGAAAGGAGATTGTTGAGGGGAATCAGTACCAGAACTACTAATTAAACAACTATGCAGTCTAAATGATCCCTGTATGAGAGAGGAGAGACCTGATTGGTTTATTCAATTCTTTATTTCAATCTTTGTTTAATTGACAAGTATATCACTATATGTTAAAATATAGATGCTTTTTTGCATGTAGCTATATGGATAAAGTATTACAGCTGCCGAAGATAAGTTATAATGTTTGAGGCTAGGGAAACGTGTAAAGTTTTTTGCAGTCATTATTTGGTAGAATTGAATTTTGAAGCTTATCATCAAACTATGAGACACAAATGATGAGAGCCTCTTGGGTTACCATTTTAGATCAACTAATTCAGGGTTCCCCCAAGGAAACACTGATTTCAAATTTGGTCCACTAATATCTTTCTGAGCTGTGTTGATTAACACACACACACATTAATGGAATATAATGAAACAATAAAACTAATTTACAGGCAAATTTCACTGTAAAACATTATTTATTGTCATAACCAGCTGAAAGCCCTATAAAGTACAAATAATCTGGCTTCTTATGAATCCATCTCTGCATGTTTGTGCACTAAACATTACCGAAACCCCTGAGCCACACCAAGTATATTAGTTCATAATCCAAAACAAACGTTTATTGCTAACCTATATTCTTCCTTCTCTCATTTCCAGGTTCTTCTGCACGCTCTACCGTTAAGCGTGAGGCACGGCTAGACAAAGTGCTGTCAGACATGAAGCGGCACAGAAAAATTGAGGAACAGATTTTAAGGACAGGTCGTGACCTTTTTAAAAGTGATAAACCTCGGCCAGGGCCTGTTGCCGAGCAGCCCTTATCACCAAACAGTCAGAGAGAGCGGGAAAAAGAACGAGAAAGAGACAGTGACCCCAGCACTGTGTTTAGTCCTAGACAGAGGAGATACTGAGGCAAAAAAAGAAAAGACTTCCTGAAGAAACAGCAGCCTCTTTAAAGTTTATATCCTAATTTAATGTTTGTTATTTTGCATTGGACATTGAAATGCTACTATTTGCCTTTTTTAACTGGAAAGTTTTTCTATACAGTGAATAAATGTCTTGTCTAGATTCTGGTGTCCTACTGTTTTTAGATTACATTTTACTCGTTATACTCTTTAATGTATAAGGGTTAATGTATTTTAAATTTGTATTACCATGCTTATGGAAACATAAGGGAATTTTAAATATCTTTGTTCAGTATTTGATAGTTAAAGTTAAGTCTGTTAAACCAGTTCACACATAGTTCGGGACCTGGATTTTTTATTATTACCTAGTAATTCAAAGACTGGAAAGATCATTGGTTGGGATGCACAGACACACAGACCTTTACCAGTCTGTGTATCAATCTGTGATTTTGGAAAGGAAGATAAAGGTTAAACATAAGATGTCGGTACATTAAACAGATGTTGGAAACGCTTCACAATGAGGCTTCATTTATTAACATTAATGTGTCAGCTGATGTGAATTAAGTTGTGGTCTACTGGTTAGAAAGTGGAATTTGTAACTGGTTTGATTCCCAATGCCGGCAAGAAACAGCTGAGGTGCCCTTGAGCAAGGCACCTTACCCCTAAATGCTCCCTGGGAGCTGATGTGCTGCCCACTGCTCCGGGTGTGTTCGCAACTCATTACTCCAACATGTGTGCACTAACTAGATGGGTTAAATGCAGAGGTTAAATTTCAATATCACTGTCACTGTATTTGACCTGCACATCACATAGCAATAATTTTAAAGTCTTTGTTAATATTAGTTAATACAAATAACAAAGGTTACCAGATACAAGTTTTGATTTGAAGCATGTATGAATGTTGGAATTAACAGAGATTATTAAATGTTGTATAATTATTGTTTTATGTTGACTAATGTAGTTGATGAATATTAACAAATAGAACTTTATTGTAAAGTGTAAACCAAAGGTTTTGTGTCCTATTAGCCTAAACTGTCAGAATTCAAGTATCATCTGTCTTGTACAATCTCTCAAATTTGGAGGAATGAAAAACATTTGATATAATAATCCTCCTACTAATCCTTTACTACTCAGTTTGTATTTAAGATAGTTTTAATTCCAGATTACTTTACATAGCTCATGACTTTAGAAATTAGATTTTAGGTTTGTTTAAAACTGCATACAGCACATCCACAAACAGACTAGGAGAACTAACATTGTAACATGCAGCACATGAGACAAGAGTATATATTTTTGCAATGAGATGGATTACAACAGTGCTTTCATGTTGCACTCATGTTAACAGGAAACAGGTTTAACAGGTCCACATATGTATAAACAATACAACAAAATTTAAACCAACTAAACCAAATCTTTTAAAGAAAATCATTAAAAGCAACCTTTGCAGTTCACTAAGATTAAATAGTTTGTAATTCTTCTCAATAGCTGAGCATGTGGTCTGGTACAATTTATAGAGGGTTTACAAAGGACAAAGATGGAATATACACATGCAAAGTTATATACCCAATTCAGCACAATTGACATTTTGCACCTGCATGTTTTTCAGTTACATAAATTTAAATTAGCATACAGTAATTTTACGTTTAAGCTTCAAAAACAGGCCTTGTGGCAGATTGCAATGGTATTTCAGCTATATAAGTGGTACAGTTGAACTTGCAAGCGTTTGACATTGGTTTAATTAAACCAAACGTAATGGGCCACTTTAATTCGCAAGTGAATTGACAAAGAACAACCTGTTTTGTGACAAAATGGACATTAGTTAGCGTGGGTGACCCACTTACAAACAAAAACCTGAGGCTGACAGGCTAGATGGCCAATATTAATTATAAACAGTCAATATTTCCAACAAACCACAATAAATAATGGCAAGAAACACATACCTGACACAAATAAAATGGCTTCAATGACAAAAAAAAACAATGAAATGAGTAAAGTGCAAATAAAGTTTATGTACAGTTACTTTCTGTAGATTTAAGGAGGAAATCCATCTCAAAAGTAAAATGTAAAGGTAAAGAATAAGGTTATCAGAGGGATAAGGCAGCTTAATATATATTTAATTCCTTTAAAACATATGCAGGGTTCTTAGGGCCCAGGTGTTTCTTAAAAGGTTATACTTAGGATATTGTAAAGCTAACAGCAAATGTTAAACAATGGTTTGTGGTAAAACCCATTCAGAGTTTTGCCTTAAAGCCAACCTATTGTGGATTACAGATCTAATTGGAGAACATTCAAGGTAGCTACACGTTTGCATTACACGTAATACTCTGTTTTTGAAGATTTAGCAGACTATATAAACAACGTACTAGCATGTACAAAAGAATACATTCCAAAACCTGCTTCTTTATCTGAGAAACAGGATTTCATTAAATTTTATGGGTTTTTTTTTCAGGAGGTCTTTCATGAATTTGCTCTGTTAAAAGAATAGTTCACTACAATTGAAAATGTTGTCGTCATTTGACCCTGAAGGTTTTTCTTCTGTGAAACACAATGATGTTAGGCAAAATATTCAAGCTTTTGTTTTCCACAAAAGTTCACAGCGATTTATACTGCCAAGCTTTAAACATAACAAAAAGCACCATACAAATAATCTGTATGACTATATTTCAAATTTTCGGAAGCCATACAATAGCTGCAAGTACACAAAAATCTAATTTGTGCTCATTTTTTCTAAATTTTTCAAACTTGCCACACTGCCCAAATTTGCACAAAGCTATCATATGGCTTGATATGACCTGGAATATAGTGTAAAAATAATATAAGGTCTACTTATCTGGCCCTTTATAGTCTATTTTTTGGAGCTTGACAGTATAAATGGAGACAGCAGCTGGGACACTCTACTAAACATCCTATGTTTGTGTTTCGTAAAATAAATTAGGTTAAAATGACAAGGTCTGACATCAAGAGTTATACAGTGACAGTATTTTCTCTTTTGGGTAAACTATTCTTTTTCATCTGAAAGAGGTTATTGAACTCTTAAAAGCTTTTTCTATTCACTTGAGACAGTAAATCTTTATACTGCCTGATGCCTTGGGTTGGTGCTTTATGTAAGTAATTAAGGAGTTTTCTATGAATTATGTATTTGCAGCACTACTGTAATATATGCTAAGAACAGATCTCAGGCACTAGACACCAGCCCCACTTTTGACATTCCGTAATCATACCAAAGTGGCTTGAACAAAAAGTGCTTCTCTTGGTTCAGAAATGTTCTTACATAAAATTTGCCCTTATTGCCTCAGTTGCTCAAACATGTGGATTTGACACACGTCTGGCTATTGTGTAGACACTTCCAAAGGTTTATTGTCAGCATAGCTTTCCTTGATCTACTAAAGCATGTCTTATATACAATACACATGCCCTGTAACTAATAATGCTGTGCTGTAATGTGTTCCGAGCATTAGTGCATCTAGTCTATTTCAGTACCTCTTTAATCACTCTGTGTACATCCTTGCCACACTGCCCTTCCTCTCCAGATTAATTATGGCATTCATTTATTCCCATTTTTTATTCTGTCTTTCTTTAGCTTAGTCTTCTTCATATCTCAGTGCGACAATGTGGTGGGTGTGTCCCGACCCACCATTTGCACATTGTATCCATTGGCCGTCTGAGAGAATGGAGCATGTCCTTCAGAATCAGGCTTTATGGGAGCTATGGGCTTGCGGGAGCGTGAAGACCTGCCGGTGAACAGCCGAAACGCCCCTCTGCAGATCAGGGAAAACCAATAGAGCTGTGGAGCCATAAGGAGAGCTGCTCCAAGATTACACTGCCAGGGTATCGCAAAAGGAACCCGATAGAAAGGAATAGAGGCATACCTGAAAAACAGAACACGGACAGAGAATGTGTACAAAGTTGTGCTATACATGGGAAGTAGTTCTACCGATAAGAAACGTTGTGCCAGTTGTAGATTCCATAGATTGGGAACTAGAGAAAGTTTAAGGCAGAAAGTTAAAGGAATACTTACCCAAAATTAAAATTTTGTCATTATTTATCCACCATGACTGATAAAACATCGCCATAAACCCATAAATAAAGGTTTCATGAGAAATTATATAGTCCATATAACTATATTGCAAGTCTTCTAAAGTCACATGATAGGTTTGTGTAAGAAATAGACCACTACTCATTATTCAAGCGGTCAAGCGAACAAATTATGTGTTTAAGGTCATATAGATACCAGTTTCTTTTAAAAAGCTACTGTGGAGGGAGATTATTAGTAAATAATAATTCATTGTGATCTGTTCCACACAAGCTATTGTATGCTCCAGAACACTTAGGAAGGCTCAGAATAAAGGCTCAGAGTCATATTGACCACTTCTGTGGTGCTTTTATGGTGTTTTATGTCCTTCATAGAGCTTAACTGCCATGGTCACTATTAACTGATTCTTTAAAAAATATCCTTTGGTGAGCCACTGGAAAATAATATCAACTTTGGAATAACATGACATAAAGTAAATTATGAAAGAATTTTTGGGTGATCTACTGCTTTAAAAGTAGAGGAAGCTGATAAAGAGACATACCTTCCATAAACATAGTAGAGATAGGGGAAGAGAAGGACCCGAAAAAGGAAGAAAGTTATCAGCATAACAGCTCCATTAACTTTGTGAAGAAGTGTGTGCTGTTGCTTGTACTTAACACAGAAAAAGAAACAGAGATAGAAAACGGGAAGAGTAAAAGTGTTAAAACTTGATTAAAGAAGGAAAACAATGTAAGAATGTGTTATCATTTATGAAAAGGACCACTTCAAACTTAAGAATATTAACACTTTAACAAATACAAACAATTACTGCATGATTGCGCCCTAATCATGATTACTTTATTTAATCACAATTACTTGTTAGAACTGCAATTAATGTGCCCTTAATTTCCAAATTGCTGTCCAAATATGGAAATTAAGTGAGCATAAGTTTAACACAGTGCTTGTTTTTATGACTCCAATAGCGCATTCCCTTACAAAAAAGATTATTCAAGTGTGATTATTCTTTAATCATAAAGATTATTCAATTGTGCTATTAGTATACTTGTTTTAAACTAAAAAATGAGAAAGTATACTCAGTCTACTTTTCATGTACTTCTCAGAAAAACGTTGTAAACTAGTTTGGTATACTAGTAAACTCAAAGTTTACCACTGTTACAACTTAAACGTGGACCAAGAAGTATACTAGTACTATTACTTATTACATAGCATACAAGTATATTTACAAGTATACTTAAGCATATACTTGAACGTTGCTTAACTATATGATCATACTTAAAGCATACTAAAGCACTCTAAATGATCTCAGAGCATCTAAGTGACCCACACTGTGGACCCACTCAGAGAAACCTATGAGGAACGAGTGAAACAAATTCTTCTGGAGTCTCTGATGAGCATGAACACCATCTGTGTTCTGCACCACAAAGTATAACAAAAGGATTAAAGTGCAGAGTAAATGCAAGGTGTGCTACTTTTACTTTAATTTAACATGTAATAGCAAATATTCAAATAGCAAATATATAAAAGTTATACAAAGTTAATGACGTGGGTGCTTCTGTGCTTTGTGAAAGTGAAGAGTTTAGGGCAAATATGTTTAAGTTTGTTAAATATGTTACTATTGCATTACTAAGTGCACCAATAAGTGCTCCTGTAATTAAGTCTCTTTTAAAAAAATTATTCAAGTGCATAAATGCAATAAAAATATTTGCAACATTTGTAAATATTTTAATATTAAACATATTACTATTGTCATTTAACCTTGGGCAATATTTTTGTAGAGGCTAGCAATAGCATGCTAGCTTTAAAAGCATAAAATCTCGCCCTCCATTCATATATAGCATACATAGTTAGACAAGTATGACATCCTATTATTGCATTCGGACCAAATACAATGATTGGATGTTTATGGTCTTATATATTTATATATATAAATATATTTAGACCACTTTACTTAATAATTGATATCAGGATGTGAATGGACTTTCAACCAGCATAACAAGAAATGTTACTGGAAAAAATCCCCTACTCTGCCTTTAAGTTTATAATGCTTTTGTGAAGCATACGCACACCGGCCTATGACACTGAGATAAATACAAATGCTAATGGAAGTCTTTTTTTAGGTATTTAAGAAATTACACACTGCACCTTTAAGGTAACTTCATGTTAGATATTCAAAAAGTAATTGGCATACATATACTCATATCTGGCTCACTGCCCAAGCTAAACTGTGCTACTCAATGCCAAATACTGGATATTGAAGGAGGAGGGGCTGGAGGGCAGGATATTATATCAAGTGTTAAATCTAGTCTATATTCAGGGGGCTATATTCAGATAGAGGCAGCTGTGGATGAGGCTCAGAGACATGGCTGGGAAAGAGGAACAAGGC
This sequence comes from Botia almorhae, assembly GCA_036877575.1. Taxonomy (NCBI): domain Eukaryota; kingdom Metazoa; phylum Chordata; class Actinopteri; order Cypriniformes; family Botiidae; genus Botia; species Botia almorhae. The sequence goes on along the minus strand of JAZGTJ010002855.1, from coordinate 23,855 downwards.
TGATGAAAGACCATTCTATGTTTGCTGACAGAATTAAGGAATACTCAATTACTTATTTTAACATAAACAACACAAGTTATTAAGTTTAAGTGTGTCTTTCCATTAGATTAAAGCACTAACATTTATTTTTACAATGTCAAGGTTCATAAAAGCTCTTTACATTGTCTTCGTATGGCAGGCCATATACCTTAAGTCAGCACTTCTGTAAATACACTTTACTATGAATAATGTATTAAAGTACAATGTAACTGAATTTGTGCTTAATGTTGTACATACATTGTTAAGGCCAATGCTGGGGACAGAATGATGAATCAGGGTAAAAATACCATAGGGTGGACAAAGAAGCACTCATCTAATCAATAATGCATATACCTGGATGAGGATTTTGCCTAGACAGACAGACGGTGTGCTGAGTTCAGCCAGGAACATGACACCCTGGAAGTAATCGCCTTTCCCCTGCCTCAAGAACTGGAAGTGATTATGAGAGAGAGAAAGTGAGAGAGAGATAAAACATTTATCAGGCTTCAGGTGTCAACATACTGAATGTATGAAACAATGTATGAAAACTAGTTGTTTGATAGCTACTGTAGAGTTGAAATACTGCTTCATACAATCACTGGTAAAAATGATGAAAATTTAGATTCACACATTAAAAGTAATCTGAGGACCCAGTTTTACATGGTCAGTTTAGTTATGTAAATACTGATTAATTTCTGTGAGGAAATTAAATTTTTTAAAAGATAATAAATTTAAACTAAAGCATTATATCTATAATGACAATTACCACAGAGATGGGGAAGCACACAGTGACCATTACAACATGATGTAGGACCATGAGGAACTCTCTGCGGAGATAGCCAGCCACTGCCATAGCCTTTGATTTGGACCCATTGTCTACCTCATGCCCTTTGACTTGCAGCTTGTGCCAGTAACACAGGAACATAGCGTAGATATCATACACAAAGTATGGCACAGCAAACAGGATGTAGGAACTGGTCAGCCAATGCCTGTAGTGTAAGGGAAATAAAGTGAGAAAATCTATAACTTTTCATGTTTACTATTATATGCTATAATCTCTGAAATTATTTCCTATCAAATTATTTATGAAAGATATTGCATTGATGTGTCATATCCAGATATAAAATAGTAAAAGTATAATGTGATTGTAATACAATGTAATTCACACTAATTCCCTTCACAAATCATATTATAAAACAATTATTATATTAATAAATAAACAGTTCCAAAATGTGATTGGATAAAAATGTGACCATACATTTTAGATTAGTTGCTTAACTGTAACCACAAACAGCCTACAGTTAGCCTAATGTATTACCTTGTAGAAGGATTATTACATCCTAATAAATATAATTGTTTCCTAAACATTGATTTAATTCAACCTTCACCACAGTTAGGGGGTTTTAGGAACTCCACTTTGCATTGTGTCTACAGTTTAGGTTTACAATCAATCATAAAAATATGTGACCATGTAAGTCATAACTTAGCAAACTAATTGTTTGAGCACTTGAAATTAATTTTGATGTATTCCAATGTTTACTGTAATATCTGACTGCACATATATATATGCAGTTCTATTTATATAAATGCATCTTAATAACTTCAGGCATCTTACAACTAATTAACAAACAAATACCTTAACAAATCAATTATTCATATTACATCTCCCACTCTTGTCATTAACGTTTGCTCCAGTCAACTGAGGAACAAACAGCACATAATCTTTATGATTAAGGTTTAATTTGACTAGATATAGAATTGATTTTTTGCAGCTAAAAGTGATGACTGTTGCACCTACTGGTCCTCAATTATGTCTTGACAGGATGTGGAGATGATGTAACCAGCTGTAGAAGCCATAATAGCTTGGATGGATGACACCAACCTTAAACAGAGTATGTACAGCTGAATAAGTGTAAATACTACACACTACCACAAGTGCTAAACACAAACAAAATATGTCTAATTTGTTTAGATGTTTAGGAATAGGTATAGAATTATGAAGAAGATTTAAGAATTTGGTTACCTTCATGTTAAAGCACACATGCTCTTTGGGACATTTTCAAACTGCAAGCAAATGCTTGCATTTTTGTACTTTACGTGAATACATAAATTTCAATGAAATCCAAGTAACAGTTAAACCAAAAACCATGTATACACCAAAAATTACTTTTTGGTCAATGGAAAGATAACCAAACAAATAAAGTACTGATGACCAATCAATGGTGATTCAGAAGAACTTAACTCTGTGTATACCCTAGACTTACCTGGCTGAAACAAGGACTGCATCCCCCTCATTCCACCTCAGCCCAGGGATGGATTTGAGACACTGCTTGGAGAACAGAAAAAGGCCTGGGAAAAACACAGACCCCGCTGCTAAGATGGACAACATGATTCCTTGTTGTTGAATTCTGGTAATACTGTGTTCAAAAAAGCTCTTCGCAGTTCTTTTGACCTGCTCTCCCTTCTGTAACAACATATGGTAAGACTGAAGTTATAAAAAGCAAATAAAGAAACACATGAACAAATACACAGATGTTCTCTGACATTTTCCAGGTAGTTATTCCAAGGGAATTATAAATTAGATAAAGGGAGGGCAAAGGATTCTCTTGGGTCTGAATTGTGTTTCATAAACCAAGTTATTATGTACGCCCCATATGGTACCACATGTGGCCAGCCAAAACATGTACTCTGTAGCACATGTACGTCACAATCAGAACTAATCTTTGTTAAACCATTTTTTGTTAAAAATCACATACGATCTGTAATATTACCTGTAATCTAAGATATTTATGATTGCCTATGTCATAGTACTAAATACTAGAGTACATATTAGTATACATTAACAATTCCTTAAATAAATGTGCTAAATTGCTTTACGTATATACTAAAAAATACTAAAATTCCACAAAACAACTTTGTACTGAAGAGTGCGGACTACTGCTGCTCTTTTTTATATTTCAAATATATAAAGTATATTTTAAACATATAGTACATAAATTCTTAGGAGATAAAGATGATTTTTATTGTTTTTCACATAAAACTAAAAGTATAGGCTTTATTACACAAAATAATGTTGACAAGTGTCAGTAAAAAGATTATCAGACGTATTACACAAAAATACAAAATGTTTTTATCTGTGTTAATTAAACGCTGCTTATAACAAACATTATAAACATTATATTTTTAGGTAAGAATTAAGGTAAAGTAAGAATTTAAAGAGAAGTGTTTGTGGTGTGTTTTGACAGATAGACACCTATTGTTGTCAAAAACAAAGGATGGGACCTGTATCCTGTCCTTATCATCACTAACACATATGACCATCCCATGCATGCATGCCATATCCAGACAGCTTTCCATCTCTCTGTACAGAAGCAACTATAATATTATTATTTCAGAGGATAATTCATTTATTTTAAGGCTACGAAAAAATTTGAATAGCAATTGGTGTAAACGCACGTGAATCACAGCTAAGGAACTGCCAAAAATGCGCAATGCGCTATCATGTAATCACATAAAAGCGCAGGAATAAAAGTAACAACACGGTGGCTCAATCTACATGCAAAATGGTCGACCACCCTTTTATACAAAACAACACGAAGTGACAAACGTCAATATTGGCGTTCCTTTTCCTAAATGTCACGTTATTGGTTGATGGAAGACAATGCTCGTCTATTTTCTAAATGAACTGAAATTAACCCGGTTACACTGGTTTAGGCCGCGATTACCCATCACTGATGTTAAAATAATGCTCATAATATGCGGCATATTCTGAATGACAAAATTAATGAAGCGAGAAGAGAATGAACATACGTGACAGTCAGCGGCCTGTCGAACCTCGTGTCCCCGTGGAAACAAATAGCGAAGAGCGGGTGCATGTTTTATCAAATGACATTTTTTGTTATTATATTTGCAGATTTTTCGGATAAATAAAGCTGTCGTTAAAAATGAGCAGGCTCCGGAGTTTAACGATGCGATTGCTGTTTTGTTCAGTCCGCGTTTGTACTCCCAACACTGAATCTCCTAATCCCCCGACGTCGCCGCTGGTTCTTTCTTTTGCGTAAAAACTACAGCGTTTTCGGTTTGGTTCTTGCCAAACGATGCTTCCGCTACTAAAAATGTGGGTAAGACTGCTACTCCTCCAAAGTGGCTAGATAAAGTTCGTTATCCTGCCTGATATTGTGCTACATTATCGATCGCACACAGGACAGCAGTGCGATGGCACCACTGCTGCAGAGCGCGTCCATCACCCTCTGCACTGCTTACATTACCGAAAAAATCAACCGGCTCCTGATCAATAACACATCGCACCGAGCTATAAGCTTCCAAAACCATACATGACGAACACGTGTGTGTTTTCTACCCATATGTTGCTGTTACGTAGGTCAGTGGAGTGCTTGAGATAACCATCAGACCATCTGAGGTGCGATTTTCACACTCTTGTTGTGACAAAAACAATGAGCGGAACAGAGAGTTCGTCCCTCAGGAGAACAAAATGATAACGCATGTGGGATCCACTAATTGTTTGTTAGAGAATTCGTCAAAATCTTTTGGGAAAAATCGGATAGTAACGTCAGGTGCACTCCCTTGAGTCCAATGTATCCAAAAACGGTTGCACCATACTTACGGAACCTTTTGTCACACAAACCATTTGTGTGAACCATTTTGTGTGCATTATTTTCATGCAATAATTTTACATAGCCATTACAGATTTAGATTTAACAGCAGTATTATTTCTGCGTAAATGAATATTGCATAAGAGCCGCTTTTCTGTTGCCATGACAATCATCATAGTGTGCAGCTGTTACTGGTTACATATAAGGAACGTTTAAGTATCGCGATATTACGATTACGTCGACCATTGTCAGTTACGCTTTGGAGGCATAATATTCCATCAATTAGGTAATGGAAAACTTTCTTAAAACCAAGGTTTATAAAAGCTGAAAACCATAAAGCAAAGTTTAAATATAGTCTGTACGTTTAACAATTCAAGACAAAAGGTGCTTACAACAAAACTCCAACTGTACAGAATGCTGTCACTGTGTATATGTACAGAACATTCAGTATAATGTAGCGCTTGGCAAAACATGTATTAAAACAATCCATCAAAGTTTTTCGAATTTTAGGAGAAACTGCAGACCGAAAAACAGGTGCATATATTGGCACCTGCAGTCCCAGGATTTTAACAATCAGGCAATATTCCAGTTCTCAACAGTGGTCTAAAGAGTGGTCACATTTGATTACATCAAAGCCCCTATAAATTATTAACATACAGTATTTAACATGACACATGATATTACTGGTGTACCGAGACAGATCCTTAGAGAGAAATGGTTAACTATGGTAGATCAGTTATTGTTTTTGTTTTAGTGGATGTAGCCCCGTTTAAGCTGCAGGAAGCCAGAAGGTTTGGTGAAATGATATGGATTATTTTTGTAGATGGAGAAATATGGGCTGGGCTGAAGAGGAGGTCAAGGTCAGATCTGTGTACTGCAATATATTTCACTTTCTCTTACACACAAACACAACAGCTCTCTGATTTTAACAATACAACTCGTTTGACCCGTTAAGATATAAGTACTTAATTTCCTTTTAATAGTCAAAATTACAAAATGATAACATGATCTACATAATCTACAAAATAATAACATAATATTCATGATCATGGTAAGCATCAACATTGTGTTTTGCTCTGTTCATGGACATGCATACTGCTGAGAAATACAAAAATATAAATATAAATACACCCCATTATTATTTTTCTTTCCTTTAACTGGTTCACTGACTATAATTTAAAATAGTTTTAAAGTTTGACGAATTAAATGTGATAGTGTACAATAAGGCATTGAGATGCATTGTCAGAGCTTACAGAGATTAGAGGTATTATTTTAGCTTAATGCTAACCTAAAAAGAAGAACCTAAATATGATTTGAACCTTATAAAAACAACTACATTTCTTAACAGGAAAAACAAATTTCATTTTAAAATTAATGAATGAATAACCAGATATACCAGTATACAGTACCAACACTAAACTGATCAAACAAATCACTCCAGTACAAAACCAAGAACAATTCTTTTTCTGTTTTTATACTGTTTTTAAACCTCGAGCTAATAAAGAATTTTATTTCTGTGTGTTACTCTCAATTACACTTAAGCGTACAAGATTAAGCCCTTCATTAAACACACCATTCACTCACTCACAGAAGAAAAAGATGAAAATACATCAATGAATGAGCTTTTCCTTAAAAGTCTTTGTGGAAATATTAACAACAGTTGCATTTTTTTGATGGCCTGTTGTTAATAAAAACTACTTGAGGACAAATGTAAAGTAAACAGCATAGCTTTTAAAGCACTAATGCAAATGTTACTCTTTTTTAATTCTTAGTTCAGCACCCATCATCTGTTGCTTAGGAAAAACATTGGGCAGAGTTTAATCATCATCTCCTCTGGATGGACACAAAGACTAAAACCAGTAAGCTATACAGTCACCAGAAAAGCATAGAAGAGAAACATAGAGGAAGAAAAACGCTTATGTTTAAAGAGTTATGGGGATCGTTGTATCGCTAAGCCACTAAACACACCTATCAAATCCACCACTATACAGTCATGGCCAAATTGTGGGACTCAATGCAAACATAATTATATTAAGTTTAAAATGTTCTTGATTAAAACTTATAAAAACAGATCACAGATATTTCACTCAACATCAAGCACAAAGTTAAACATTTACATTCCAAACTAACTGTTTCTGATAGTCTTCTCAAAGAAGCTAGCAGATACTAGTCTCTAGACTGCTTTATCTCGGGTCACTTACAACAAGTTGCTAAAGCATATTTTCCTAATATCTACCTTCCTTAAAACGCATATTTCCATTTTTGTAAACTTATTGTCATTTTTTTTCTGTCACATCCCTTGTGGTCAGTGAACGAATGATGCTTGGTGGTGCCATCACAGTGAGGTACAAGGTCACTTTCTAAAACCTACAGATTCACTGGCCCATGGTGTTGGACCAACTCATGCCCTTTACCAGAATAGAAAAATCCATCACAATCTTGCCCAAAGACACACTTATTCGGTAAGCCTTTCATGAAGTCATAGCTAAATGACCAAATGTGAACATAACTTAGTATAATGGTAGCCTGGATATTTGGAGGTCTAAGTCACATTATAAGTCACATTGACACAAGTTAAATGATTTGGCCAGTACTGTACAGATACTGCTGAGACACAATAAAAACTACCCTTGTATGTGTGCATACTAGTAAAGAAACACTTTCAAGGAAATCATCTAAGCAGTTCTCGGATTTTTGCAGCTTAATTTGTGCCACCTCTTATCTTTAACGTTCAATTCTTGAATCCACTTATTTTCTTTCATCAGGGTCCAATATTATGACTTATAAATGCATCTTAAGCCCAGTTATGGTAGTTGGATATCAGCAAACAAACAGGAAATTATATAACAGGCAGAGGAAATACAGTAGAAACACACAATCACAGTATCATCAAGTGAGTTCTGCAGCAAAAAAGAGAACATAAAAGAAAGAGAAGGAAGCAAGAGTAAATTGAGACGGTGCAAAGTGGCAATTTTTCTATAGTATTAAATAAAAAATACTGCCCTCAAAGTCTGTGTCTTGTCCACCTTTATGCCCTAATCCTTTCTGTCACGCCAAAACAGCTCAGGAAGACAAAACACTGCCCTCCTGCCCTTTTAGGTATACAAGAAAAATATACATTTAACTTGAATATTTATTTGATTTTAGAACGGATAAGTGTAAAGCGACTACGCGTCTTGCATTTACATCATTGAGAGGTGTTTTTTTTTAAATGTATCATGCTACAGTAGTTGTCCTCGTACGTATGTATCATTTCTGTGTGCATGTCAAAAAAACGTGCGAGCAACATCCACTCAAAATTCTTTTTTCACAGTTTATCCTTGGCTTCTTGTGGTTCTTTAGTGTTTAACTAGAAATGGCTGTTTTGAGTCATACAGATTTAACTGTGCTGTTTGTGTATGTAGCTACTAGCTTGTGTACACTACAGGTCTGCTTTGCTAACTTTGAGGCTGTGGGATGATGCTGGAGCAGTCGGTCACTAGCAGGTCCACCACTGTGTTTCCACTTACAAACACCGTAGGTGCCGACACCATGTTGCACAGGGTGACCGTGCTTCCTGGCACCGCATCACTGGTGGTGGTAGTGGTGGTGGGATTGGGGTCACTCACGGGGGGATTGTGGGTACCCATGTGGCCTTGCAGCTGTGTGGGGGTCTTGCAGTGCACACCACAGAGCTGACAAACCAGGACACCTCCAGACCCTGTGGTGCCAAATCCTCCTCCACTCTCCTTCCACTCCTGACCATGGTGCTTCTGAGCATGAACACGCAGGTACGTCAGTGTGGTGAAACCTGATGAGCAAGTTTAGGAGATAAGTGCAGTTTGAATTTCAAGTGCTGCTGTATTTCATTAACTGGTGGTTGGGATTATTATTAACATCATATTAACACGCTCAAACATGGTGATTATGGAGTGTAAGGGCTATTTTTAGGACTGTCAACTGATTTAACATTTTAATCAAATTAATTACACAGCAATCAAATTGTTAAGAAAACCCCTTTAAATGAACCTAATATATATTTATAACAAAAAGTTGCTTAATACAACAATTTTGTATGCTTTATTTACGTATTGCTTATTACAAACCTGTCACTGACCTGCAGTGCACAGCAATGCATTTTGCAATTGAGTGTGTCAAATCATTTACCTTTGTATATGGTTTCCACAAACTTGCGTTTATGGATTTAATTTATTGTCTGTATACACCGATGTGGCATTTGCATGGTGCCCCCTCATTTTGAGGCCCATTTATTCTGTTCTGTTTTATCCTGTTTGTGTCTGAGTTGCTTGCTTCAGTAGGGCTGCTGTGCTGGCATACTTGCTTGAATAAATTAAACGCAGAAAATATTGGGAGCCATATATTTTACAGTCCTGTTCTACATGTACATACTATGTACTTACTAGGGCTGCACAATATATAGAAATATCACACATGTGCATATCACAATGGTTTACAATAACTGATTGATTTTAATACTACATAAAGGCATGTATAGTCTATGCATAGTCCAAGCTTTAAGTTGATGCAGATAGCAAAAAGACTGCCTGATCCTTCAAATCAATTTTTCAATCAAATTTCAAGCATTATCGTAAGCCTAAAACCAACTTTAACACATATTTAGTTCATATATGCTATATTACATATACATATATTCAGCCTTTTGTCCTTGAAGCCCCCCTTCTTAAATATAAGAAACCCTGTGCCTCCAATGGACTGATATTAAATTAAACTCATGGGTGTGCCTAAACTTTAAATACAATTTTGTCTCATGTTATTTAACTTCAATCAATATTTCATACTGAAATATTTTATTACTAATAAATTACATTTATTACTAATAAATTACATTTAATTTTGTAGGATATTAAAAATACTTATATTATATTGTTTATATTATTACTTATATTGTTTATATTAGTTTCCCTGGTACAGTTTGCCATGTCTGCTTATTATATTGCGTTTTTAAGGTTTTTTTGCATCTGGAACTTTATAGAAGAGAGACAGAGTTAAAAAAACAGAAAGAGCAGAGATTGTTCAAAATGAACAGCAGCCTTTGTTAGTGCCGATGGTCAGTGGTTATTTAATTAAATTATACACACCTTGTAATTGCGTTATAATTTTCTCTAGCCTCGTGCACAGCTTTTGCATCATTGACGTGATCAGATTATGTGAGCATAAAGTTGAGAGATATCAAATCTAAAGAATTTTTCTTCCACCTCTGTAAGTTAGCATACTTACTGCGGTTGCAGAGGTGGCAGGAGTGATGCTGTGATTGGTTGTGCACCCTCATGTGATCTGTGATGTAAGCAGCAGATAGCAGTTTGCCACAAATGTGACAAGGAACTTTCTCTTCATGTCTGATCATGTGCGCACGCAGTCTGTCCCGTGTGGCAAAGCTTGATTCACATGTCTGCACCAAACAACATACACCTCCACATGTTGTAACAACTGCTTTATGTTAAAATTACAAACAATAAAGTACAAGAGACTCTGCTACATAAACACTATGGTTAATACTTAACTTTTAGCTATTAACGTAATACTTAAGGTTAATAGGTTATTTATATGATGTTTTAGCACTTCTATACCGGACATTTGAAGGGTCGTTCTGAAGAATGGACCTGTCTAACATGACTGTTGAGATGATCAGGCCTGCAAGAGAAAGACAATTCAAAACTGTAGTTTCTATCACAAGAGCTAAGAGCTTAATGTGGCATTAAGCACACATTAAGATAAATTAATAAAAACTTTATACAGTGCCACTGTAATCTATTGTCCTAATTTGTAAATTTGTCCTAATTATGTCCTAAATAATAAACTGTAATCTGTGTGCTAATTCAGGTGTGGGTGGCTGAAATCACAAAGGTTTGCCCTACCTTGAGAAAGCTTTAGCACAATGTGGGCACACGTAGGGTTTCTCCACTCCACCCTGGTGGGATCTGACATGATGGCTCATGCGGTCTTTGCGCTTGAAACGCTGCTGGCAGATGGGGCAGGAGAATGGCTTTTCATCTGAGTGGGAGAGCCTATGTCTGTTCAGGTGGTACACATCTCTAAAGGCTTTACCACAGGTCTCACACACATGGTTTTTACGCACAGGGTTGGGGTTCTGGTTTACCGGCCTCTGATGGGGGATAAGGAATAGAGAAGTTATTTAACTGCATAATGCTCCAAAGCACTTAATTAGATTTGCAAACAGATTTTTTCATATGAAAGACCACTAAATGTTTTTTAAAGGGTCACAATTGCATTGCTCACCCACTCTTGTTAAGGCATTCATACTGTGCTGCTTTTGGGTTGTAACGATGGAAACACCATGAATCGCATCAATATCATTTTAAAATGCATATTTACAGCAACAAACTGAAACTAATTATTTAATTATAGAAACAAAGAAGTGAATCTCCATCAGGACATAGGAAATTACATTTTACAGAATTTGGACACCCTACTGAAGTGACCAGATCACTAAATGTTTTGACCCCCACTTACACTATTGAATTTAGTGCAGTCGTCCATTTGTAATCAGATTCCCTAAAGTGATCAAATTCATGAAGAAATCTTATGATTCACTATATGACACATAGAAGCGAACCCTGAGAATATACACACACAAATGCCCACCTGTACAGGCTCCCCTGTTGCCATGACAACAGCAGAAGGAGGTGGGAGGGCGGTCACAGTGGAAGTCACACTCTCCATGGCAACTTCATTTCCATCTTGGGTGGCCAAGACTTGTGTGTGGGGAGGGGGCAGCACAGCAGCAGAGGGGAGTGTTTGGGGTTGCTGCTGGGGTATGGAGAGATGAAGGAGTGAGAGAGGGACAGTGTGTCTTTCTGTACTCTCTTTGGCCACAGCATCTTGGCTCTGGGAGCCCCCCTTCATGCGGATACCAGTGTGGACGGATTGATGACGTCGTAGGTTGTAGCTGTTTTTAAACTGCTTGCTGCATATAGAGCAGATATGAGCCGCACGAGCTGGTCTGGACACTGGTTTCACTGGAGATTGAAAGTGAGAATTGTGCATTACTAAGCAGACATAACAAAATTACAGACAGTGTTCCCACACCTTTTGACCAATAAATTTTTTATAACCTTTACAGTTATTCCCGATTACGTGATATGCAATTTTAAGACTAATTTATAGACTTACAAAGAACAACTTCTTGCCAAATAAATATTTTATAGAAAAGTGTACTGAGAAGGTTATGTATAAACTCTGACTTTCCATAGGCCTGGAAATTAAAATTTCCTGACATTTCTAGACCTTTCATGACCATGACAACACCTGAGGTGGGAGACTATAAACAACATTAAGAATAGCAACCAAAGAACCTTCATTACTTCAATGAATTTGGATGAAGATTTTCCAGCTCTGCTCTGGAGAGCCATTATACTGTATTGCTCTATGTGATCACAGTGGAACACCAGAGCAATAACAGAAAACCTCCAACCCCTCCCTGCCAGGTTCCTCCTTTCTCTCCAAACCTCCCTCCCCTTCCCCATGCCCATCGCTCCCTGAGTCCCATCCCTCCCTCTCACAAACCAGGTACAGGGTCCTCATTGAGAGCAGCAGTGTCCACTGTTGATGGAGGTGGGGCTATGTGTTCGGTGGGTGGAGTTTGAGGAGAGTTTGTGTGGACAGGCAGAAGTTCTGATTGGAGGGTACCCTCCTCTTGGGACTGAGAAGGTGTGGTCTGGGAAAGAACAATCAAAAAGTACTAAGTTTGAATTCAAAACTCCTGTGCAGGTATAACTACTGTTTGCCTAACTGAAGTCAAACCTTTTAATTATTTTAATATACACATGCGTACAGATCCATAATATCAAGAATTAAACATTAATTTTCATATATACATACACAGATAATGATCAGTCTCACCTGAAAGAGAAAATTGCTCCACGCGGCATCCATTTTGTTCCAGACCGATGAATATTATAAACAACTACACAATAATTATTATTATAATATAGATGAAAATAGTGCACAACTGGCGTCCTTTAAAGCCTCTATATTTTGTAAATAGTGAACGTTCAGTGGTGTTTTGAACTATATTCCAGTGGCAAAACCTCTTTCCGCTTATTTAATAACCAGCCCAGATTCCAAGGCAAAGATGAACACTATTCAATTTTCACTTTGCTGCTATCCAGTTGTAACCCTTGTTGCCGAATCACCACAATAACGTAATATTTATTAATTTCTGTTACTTTAAAAAACCTATTTCTGCATACGAAACCAAAAATGTTATATCTATTTCTGCACTGTTACGTCATGCATTATACATTATACAAAATAGGAGTTGATTTATATAGACGTTAAAATAACGATTACACGTATTGCGATTGACGCATTTGAAGTAGTCAAACTGAAAGGTTGCTATGGATAAATCTGTGTTTTTCCCCTCGATTCCCCCCGACAGGCCAATCGGGTGTTTGTCGACGCCTCGCTGTAGGATTCAAGCTCTGACCCTGTCGAATAACACTCGAGCCCGGCCGCAGCCCGCCGCTCCACCTCGGCGCTTCAATTCACAGGATGTCATCTTTCTTTTTTTATCGCGCGCTCTCTCTCTCTCACCCTCCCTCCCTGTATCTTTCTTCCTTTTCTTTTTTAATTCCTCTTTCTTCTACCCCCTCCTCTCCTTTTTTTCTCTCTGCGCTATGTCCCAGTTGTTTTTAAAGGGGATGGTTTCTCCCCCTCCTATTTCCGTCGCTTTTCTCCTTCCTCGCAGAACATGAGCCGACAAAAATTACAGCGCTACTTACGTCACCGAGACCTTCTGAACATATTCGGATTTACATCAGCAGTTCATGTGCTATTTTGAAACATTAATCCAAAGAGAATGAGTGTTTTATTGTTTATCCTTTACTGTTACTTATCCTAATTCATTTTCATTTAAGTGATGTAGTAACCAAAGGCATGTATTTACCTTATTTGTAAATCGAAACGATATACTGGCTTTTTAAAAAGCTTATTAAAACATATCTATCTTATTTTAAAATCTACATCTGTTAAAAAGGTACTGTTAGACAGTTTAAAACTGATATTTTTGTAACACTATTACCTATTTATATTATAATACCTTCTTTTCCTTACTGTACATTATTTTTTACATATTTACATGTATATAACTGTGCTTTATTTTTATTTTACTGGCAATGAATATACACATAAATACAAATAACGACTATATTCAGTGAATCTCAAGGGCGTCTTAAAGGGCACGTCACAATGACGTATGTGAATGTTATTGCAGACGTCGTATCGGGTGGATATTAACATCAAATATTTGTGAACGTAAAATCTCCTATTGCTTGTCCTAACAAAGACATTAATAAAATACATAGGAAACAAAATACATAGAAAACGCAATAGAAAAATACAATAGGAAACGTATTATGTGAAAAATAACGACACTAAGACAATCCACGTTAATATCAATTTATTGTCATTTAAATTGCTTCGCGTTTTACTTATCGCCTTGTTTTCTCCCTTAAACCAGAAACTGTTCGATTTCAGTAATTAAGTTTCAGGATTAACTGAAAATGTCCTCTCAGCAAAACCTCTACTTTGACCCAGAAATCTGTTTGACAGTCAACACATACATACACTAGATGTTAAGAGTATCACAACGCCTCACTCCAGACAAACTAGGAGAGCCTCATTTACCACCATACATGGATCCAGACAAGTTTGACCTTCACATTAGACTTGTTCTTTCATCTTTTGTTATAACATTCAACATTATAATGGGTTCAGCAACACTGTCCTAAGATCATGAAGTAATATTTCACAAACAAGTCAGTCCATTTAATGGTACAATCTCATTGGCCCTCCTAACAATAAAGCCAATATCCTCAATACATCAGAAGTTCTGCATGCACAGTTTTACTTTAAACCAAGCATAACGTAGTAGGTTATACAGAGAGATATATCAGAGCTGGTGTTTCTCGCTTGATGCCGAGTTCATCAAGGTTTTCTTTTGTTCTTCTTGAATATCTCTAAATATGTCTGTGAAAACAGCCTTGACAATGCATGGTGCACAAGGGATATTCCCTCTCAGCTGAGTATCTGTTGAATGCTCATATGATCACTTTGTTTTCAAATGCACTTTGAAGAATCCCACATCCCATGAGAATGCACTTATATTCCCCAAAGGGGAAATGAACAGAGTACAGTCCAGCACAGAAATATACCTTACTGTTGCAGTCAGCTTTGATCTGAAACACAACTACAGTAGCCGCCAACGTCTGTCACATCTTCACTGTAAACAGTACAGTCTTCCATAATTTAACTGACTTCTCTTGCCTGTGGAGTTTAATCATATGCACCCTACCTCTCATCACTCAAAACAATACACAACAATTATTTCCTTCCCAAAAGATTATTCATTGCAATCCATTATAATTCATAAAGTCTGTGTTGTTTTTCTTTATCACTGAGGGTTTTAGATGATTATCCAACTGAGTAGGCCAGATCTTCCTTAAATCTTGCACACAAGTGACAAAATTACCGGCCTATATAACATTCAGCCAACTCATACAAACAGACTATTAACAATTATTAATAATAACTAATTAATAATCATTAATACCCATAATGCACATTTGACCAGACAAAACTAGTTTTATGACCACACAAGTTCTTGTAATTTTCAACCAAGTGGTCCAGATGTTTTGAGAAAAACGCTGATATTCATGATATTATTAAACATCGAATATGATACCACACATTGTTACGCTGTCATAACAATTACAGATCCAGTGTCGCACTGTTGGCTTTTCTACAGCGATTTAATGTTAGCTCTATCTTGTTCACATATTTTATCAAAATGTCGATTATTATTACTATAGAAAACTGTGGACACAATGCTTCAACACTTTAGATACTATATATACACAATAAAATATCCAATTGGTGAATGACTCTAAACGTCTATGATTTTGGAAAGGTAAGCTTACATTTCAAACGTGACTGAATAACATATGAATACAAATGTATTTACTACATTAATCTCATGCATTGGAGCAACTTCATAGACATAAATGTATTCATAAAGTCTGACTGACAGAGCACTTTTCTCCACACCCAAATAATGTAAGTGTGTGAAAGTATTTGTTTAACTTTACAAACATTCTGTGTTCATACTGTCTTATGTGCATGTTTAAAAGAATTCTCTCTAATACTCAAAAGAATCTTTATAGCACAGCATCCCTTTAAGACATCTTAAAGGCAGTGGTGATGTTTCGGTATAGCCAGTATATTTTTATACTTTCCCATTTTTTGGACACCTTTACAAAAAAGATTTGAAAAAGAATCGACTACAACAACCAACAGCAGGAATAAAGCAATACAACAAGTAAAATGTGCTCTCTTATTTTCCCCTTTCTTTAAAACTGTTTGAACAAATTCAACTGGCATTAAAAAGACAGTAAACCCCCCGAATCAAGCCCAACCTTCATTACGTTATGCCATTTAAGAGTAGGAAAGGTGGGATCCATTGGAGATGTGTGAGGTGACCGAGGTACTGCGGCTCAGGACTCCGTCTCCACTGCCAGCCCCCCCCGGGCCTCCCCCAGATGCCGTTCTGCGAAGGGGCTGAGGGCTGTTTCTCAAAGCCATCAAGCTAGGGCCTCGCACTACCAACCCTCCTCCGCCTCCTCCGTACACTCCTTGAGAGGAGGACTGAGCAGAGGAGGAGAGGGAGATGGAGGGAGGGGCAGGAGGAGGAGGAGGGAGGAGAGCGAGGGACTGGGAGGAGGAGCGGGAGGGGAGGTGGTGGGAGAAGACGTGGGAGTGTGCGAGATCCCCCCTGCTCCCTCCACCCCACTCCTTCTCTTTCTCCCGCTCCCTCTCTCTATCCCTCTCTCTCTCCCTATACAGCTGGGGTGTGCTCTGGTGGTGGTAGTGCTGAGGAAGGTGATGGCGGTTGTGATGGGAGGAAGAGGAAGAGGAGGAAGAAGAGGATGAGGAGCGGGAAGAATGGTGGAGGGGCCCATCCCGTGCTAGACCAAGGGCGTGGGAGGCAGAGGATGAGGATTCAGCCCTGCTGGGACCCCTGCGGGAGTGGGGATGTGGTGCTACTCCATGACTCCAGTGGCTGGAAGGACGAGGCGTCTGGCTGGATGGGTATCCCTGCTTAGGGTGAGCCTCTGAGGGAATGCCCGTCAGAGCCAGACTGCTGAAGCCAAGACGGAGGCTCTCCGAGTCAAACGCCTCAATCTCAGATGCTTGGCGCTCCAGAAGGGATCTGATGCGCTCGGAACGCTCATTCTGAAGAGCCAGCATCTCCTCCTCAATCTACAGAAAAACAACAACATGAGCATACAGATCGATGGACACAGACACTGGTCATTAACCCAATTATTGGTTCTTGACCAAAAAATGGGTTGCAGTCTTGCTCTGATGAGGAAAGAAAAACAGAAATAGTTAAGTTTATTTTAGTGTTTTTGTTACACATAACATGTACTTACTATAGTAAGAACAGTAAATTGTGCATAATTACAAGCAACTAACCCTAAACCAGACCCTAACCCTATAGCAAGTACATGTTGTTAACTAATATTACTCAGTACTCAAATATATTTACACTGTTGCAAGGACACCATAAGAATGTATCCTTGAAATGTATATAATAATTGTGCATAGTCAAATAGCAAAATAAAACGCCTCATTAATTTTTAAGAGTTTCTAGTTCACACGAAAGGTTCAATCAAATTCTTAATTATTATACTAAAAATTCATTTCATGTGACTTGTCAGAAGGCATAGTGACAACAAGGTATAGCGACAATAAGAATGACAACAACTTGAACAGGTTGTGTAATCTAAAGCATGCAAGTATGCAAGGTTACAAAAATCACAATCCAGACTATATTAAACACCAAACATGTCTGTGTTTGTGCCAATCACAATGTATTTTGTGCAGTGAATTATTGGTTGCTAAAGGCCCATTTAAATCCAAGAGATATTTTAGAATTACTTTGACAACACAACCATGAATAAAGTACTGTAACTTTTTACCCGTTGTTCCAGCAGTGCTCTGCGGATGGAAACTCTTTGCTCCAGGTCTTTAACCTCTCTCTCATGTTGAGTATCAGTATGCATCTTGATTTTGCTTTGATATGCATTAAGCAGCTCCAACTCCTGTTGCAGCTGCATCCTCAATACCTGATACTCTGCTTCCTGTGTCTCATCCAAACGTAGCTAGAGAACAACAGCAAACAAAAGGTCAATGAGATGTGACACCTTTAAGGAAAACAACCCAAACTGATGGAGAAAAGCCAGAGATGTTGCACTTGGGGTTGAATGTATTGTGTGTAGCCTTGTCACAGTTCTGAGAACATGATGATGTAGGTTTGAGTGAGGATTTTTGGTGGTCAGAATGAGATGGGAACTGTGATTGATGTGTCCTTGCCTTACTCACAGCCTGTGTGGACAGCATGTCGTTGATGGAGTGGTCATACTGCTCGGCCAGAATGGCCAGCTTACGAGTCTGTTCATCTTTGAGACGCTTCAGCACAGCTTTGTGGTCCGATTTCGGGGTGTTCTCCAGCAAATGGTTCCTCAGTGCTTTATACTGACGGGTTTGGATTTTACATGTGTCCTGGAACTGACGTTTAATCTGCAGCTCTTTAGACTACAGGAACAAGGAATAACAAAAGGTTGTAACAAAGTTTGAAAACACAGACAGATAAGAAAGAGTGGGAAAACAGAGAATAGGGGAAAAAAAGTCTAACTGGACATAAAAATATTTAATAATGCCATATATTTAAACGTTGTCATACATAGTGAAACATGAAACAGCACCAAGAACTTATGCTCTGTAGATGTGTAAATTCTGCTTATTCAAATAAGTGTGAAAACATTTAAAATTTATATTTTTACTTTTTACTTGATTTTTCTTCGTTTCATTCCTCAGATTTAGTATGGAAAACAGGATACAATTATTGCTGGAACAAAATATAAGAATTGGAATTTAAGACTATGAATGAAAACAAAACTGAGATGAGAGGAATAATAATTCAGACAAAAAGACAAACTAAAGAAGGGACCAAAGGACAATTATTATAACCAAAAAAATTTATTTCAGAAATGTTTAACAGAAATCTTTGTAGACTTAAAGTAAACATTCATTCATGCAAACACACAAAAGGAGGATGAAATGCACACACAATGGCTTTGAAACAGATGGCGCAACATAAAATACAGCAAACAATCCTCAAATAATAGATGAGAAAGAACATGTTTGTTTTAAAGGGAGCATATATTTAAAACAGTAGACAAAAAAACAAATTAAATAAAAAGAATTGCTTAAAATTTACTTTTGGCTTAAGCCTAAGTCCTGTTCTTATGCATGTTTTTTCATTTTTGCCAAGACATTGTATTTTCTAGAATGCTAAAAAAAGATTGTCATTTCAATTGTAGAATACTAATGGTCCCTTTGAAAATCTTAAGAATTCTAAGACTAATTTTGCATTTCAATACAGATAGTTTAAAACCAGTGCATGTAATTCTTTATAAATTCAACCATCAACTTCTTGATGTCTTGTTGTCACATTTCATGTTTTAATCTTTGGTTGTCAATTTGCATTATTCTTGTCCAAACTTACATTAAGATGATTGTTATAATGGCTTTTCTTAATATACTTGAATACATTTCTCAAAATAATAGACTTTGATATGCAGAAACAATCTTTAATACTAAAAAAATTTACCAGTGCCACTTAAACAATGAAAAACTCAGGCTAACCTATAAAAATACGGTGTAGAAAGTCTTGCATAAACATGTTTGATTTAAACAGGCTCCTGCTGTCTTCATAAAGATATGACCAAACAACTTGTTTACATGGTAAATATGGTCAAATCATTGCCCCTAGTGCAATTACAGAAATATATAATATGGCCTAGGCCACCAGTTAAGCTAGGTGCAAACCCAGCTAACCAATATCAAGTATATTAATATCTGTGCTATACAAACACATCAACCGCCTCACTATTTAGTAATACAACCCGGGAAAATAGAGGGACCCTGTGGGAGAGTTTCCTTGATATGTATGAAAATATTGCATATATAATTTTTGTATAGAGTTCACCCACATTTTAGAGTAAAGGTTACTCTTCATGTTATGAGATTAATGTTTATATTAACATTCAGTAAAATTCACAGCTAAAGTGCCAACAATTGGTCAGCAGCTTTTAGAATTGCTCTTCTGTCTGATAAAGGAAAAATTCCAGATTATGCACAGAACCAACAAGTCCTGAAATACCTCTTCAGTACTTGTTATTTTGGCAAGGACAGCATATATACACATCATTTTGTTTTGCTTTTGCTTGCTTTTGCAATTTGAGATCCTGCCTCTAAAATTTCCAGTGAGAGAACTGTTTTCTGGATTTTTGCACAAAAATTATTTGCATACAACTTTTGTTGCTTTTAGTTTGCCTCTGAAATGGTCTAACACCTTGATCTGACAACATGCTTCCTAATTTCTATTCAAAACCATTCAAAGCTTCTTACAAGTTAAGGGCTTCATGGAAAAGGCAAACTAATCACATATACCTTTTTATAAGGAACAACTTCTATTGCACTTTTGTTAAAGCTTGTAGTTTTTCGGGGGTGGCCTGTAGTGTGGAAGCATTGTATTATCTACTTTTACAGTAGGTGCAGTGAATTTAGCATTTAACTAACCAATGCTGTCATGGCTTAAACATAAGGCAATTTTTACAGAAAACCATTTTAAAATTAGCCCTGGTTTAGCAACATCATACAATTTCTTTGTTGAAGTTTTAAGACTCCCTTCCAAAAATAAAACAAAAAGATTGCACAGACATGGCCTCAATCACCATAACACACATTGCTCTCGCTATTCATGAAGAAAGTAACTCCTTTTAACAAAAACTTTTACAAAAAGCAAAATATTGACTTAAGATTTACATTCACTGGTGACTGACCATGAATAAGTGAGTTGAATAAAACAGTACATAAATATAGACTATTGCCCTGTAAAAACAGGCACAAAAGCAGTGCATGTGAGCAAACAGTCAAATAAAACGAAAAAAAAAAACAGTTGGTGAAAAAAAACACAAAGCAAAAATGACTAGCGATGGGTAAATGGAATGTGCATGCTCACACAGATGACAGATAATACACAAAACATTTTTCACCACCACCTCCCTCTCGGTTTTTATTTTATCTCCATGGCATCTTTCCTCTCAAACTCCGCCCTGAGGCTGTCCTCCTTAACACACTTTCCCACCTCCCCTCTTCCCTATATATTCTGTCCTCCCTTCTCCTCCTCTCCTTCTCTCTCCGCTCTCTCATCCTTCGCCTATGTTCCCTTATAGCTCTGGGAAGAAGCCTTGGCAGCTTGCTGGGTTTTTCTTTGCGGAGTAAACCAAAGGTCTGCAGCTTTTTCAGATAATTCTGCGGCATTTCTCTTAGTACACGCTTGGCTAACCGGATCACCACAGAGTTGGCCAAGTCTGTGAGAGTACCCAAAGGTCGCCTGACAAACCGCCTGCTCAAAAGCAGACAGCGTGAAAACAAGACGGTATGTTTGCTTTTAGCCTGATACTTAGCAGGAAGACTCTTTAAAGGCACCGGGATTCTAGACTGCCGGCCACCCCAGTTTCGGCCAGCTTTAGGGAACATGTCATAGAGGTTACGCTCAGTCAAACCACCCAGGATTGACTGGCACACGGTAAAGAGTGGCTTTGGCAGCCGGAAAAGAACACGCATCCAAAGGCGATTGAGTTTTCGTGGAGTGTTCTGAAGGAAGACCCTAGCTGGGCGGACAACCAGTACCACTATGAGGTAAAGAGTCAGGAAAAGTGAAGGAGAGCTGAGGAAGGATGCGGAGATTAAGGCTACAGGGACGTAATAGAGTCCCAGGCTTAATGAGAGACCCAAGCTGAACAAACCTGAGCCCCAGTAAATTAAAGAAAGATATGTGGAAAATGACAGTGAGCAACAAGATCGCAGGAATAAATAAGAGAAAAACAGGGCTAGGAAGGCAAGCTCACTGGAGAGAAGAATGGAAGCAAGAGATGGAAGAGGAGGCGAGCGACGAAGAGAAAGAAGGAAGACAGAAAGGAAAAGAAGTGTGAGGACAGATGGCTGTACAGCGGCAGAGAGCGAAAGAATGAGACAAATTGCGTGAGAGAAAAGTGAGGGAAAAGAGGGCTGAGAGGAGGAGGAAGTGGGGGAGGGAGGTGTAAAGATGGGGGGTGGTTCCAGCTCCTCCAAAGTATCTGGGAAGTAGAACTCTGAGAGTTCATCTGTGTCACGTTCATTAGGGCGGCGCTCAAAAGAGGGGGCATGCATTAACTCTGACGGACAGCCATCAGCCACGCCTCTATCCTCTTCCTCACTCTCCAATTCGCTACCACCATCATTGCTCACGTCCCACTTAAACACTTCTGGTCTTGGATCACTTCCTTCATCTATGTCATGTTTGCCCTCTCCCTGTTGCTCTTTGTTTCTGGACTTAATATTTATCTCTAGTGTGATCTCTGATTGTTCTCCTGCACTTCCTTCTATGGCATTGTTAGTTGAAGTCACCACTTCCTCTTCATTTCCTTCAATGTCTATCTTTTCACATTGGTCAGTAAAGGTCTCCCCAGTGTCATCACTCAAAGTTTTGTTTCCTTCAAGAACTTCTATTTCTCTTTTCTCTTCCTCAACTGTCTTGTCGAAAACATCTATTGTCTGGCTTTCTTCATCTGTCTTTTCTCCTTTTCTCCCTTCACCCTCCAGCTGTTCATTTAGTACCACCTCTTGAACACAAAGCCCTTCCCATTTGTTGTTGCCCTCCCCTTCAATCAGAGGCCCCTCCCCTTCTGTAATGTTCTCTATGATTTCACAGTCACTCACTCTCAGGCTCTTGGGCTGCTGACGAACTTCCACAGCGTGTTTCTGCCGAAGCTCCTGTTCACGCCGCTTGTTGTACTCCATTTGGTTGGTGAGCTCGGTCTGGTGCTGTGTTCTGATTAGGTCAGCCCGTGTGCGCTGCACCAGGCCCAGCTGCCGAAACTCCAGTTCTTGAGTAGATTCATGATGTCGAAGTAGCATCGCACATTCTAGATCCTTCAAAGTTTGTTTCTTGTTGAGATCCTACATTCAGAAACATAAAAAGCATCAGACAATAAATCATGTAGAATGAGGATGATGGTTAAATAGCAATTACAACTTTGATTAGGTATACACGAGTGCATTGTGTTATAAGGGAAAGTTCAACCAAAAATGAATTATTTTCATCCTTGTGTCATTCCAAACCTATATGATTTTTTTATGTGTGGAAAACAAAATATCTTATGAGAAATGTCCACTGTGCATACTAGTGGAAGTCAATGAATGCCAATGTGTTTGGTTACCAAAGTACAAAATATCTTCTTTTGAGTACATCAGAAGCAAAAGGTCATGCATGTTTGCAATGACATGAAGGTGAGTAAATGATGGAAGAAGTGAATTATCCATTTAATTATGTAATCAAGGCGGCAGGTATGATACACACTTCTGATCCTCAAATCTGACAAATGAAAGTAAAATAAAGTGGATGACACTGGAAGCCTGATACAGATTGGTTGGTCTCTATATCAGCATGGCTGTTATTTTGGTTGCAGGCATAAGAAATGACCATCGCAAAAGAAATGATCAAATACTCAATTTGACAATATAAAGTAAATTGTGGACTAATATTGGACAGTCAGTCAAAAAGTTATTGTCTATATAATTGAAAGTTCTTTACCTCTCTGAGCAGGTCTTGCTCCAGGTTGTGGCGGGCTAGCAGCATTTTTCTCTTGTATTGACGACACTGCAGCTCATAGTATTGCCTCTGTCGACGTAGCAACCCGGCCTCTTCCTCTGCCTGGTGCTGCTGGAGACACTCCTTCTGCTGAACCAGCCACTCTTGTTTCTCTCGCTTTGGTGTGGACTGGTTCTCATTGAGCTCCTGAGAAAAGACCACCAGGAAGAAACATCCAAGCAAATGCTTAGCCAAACTTTAACTTAATGTATTTTTAGGGGTGTAATGATATACCAATGCCACAGTTTGATTTGGTTTGGTTCTGTTTGCTGTGGGGGCAGGGTTTATGGCATGGCACCAACAATGGTAAAGAACACCAGATTCACTTTTAACTTCATAATAATACTTGCAAACAGTAACTTTAGTAGTAACTTTCAGGGGAATTCCCGTGCCAGAAGCTCAT
Organism: Botia almorhae; assembly: GCA_036877575.1. NCBI lineage: Eukaryota > Metazoa > Chordata > Actinopteri > Cypriniformes > Botiidae > Botia > Botia almorhae. Next base: position 22 of record JAZGTJ010002855.1, on the reverse strand, counting down.
ATGGGAAGGATTTATGAATTTT
>JAZGTJ010002854.1:0-39243 GCA_036877575.1 Botia almorhae | reverse complement strand
ATTGCCTTTCATTGCTTAGAATATAGAATTCAGTTAGAGCCTAACCTTTTGCTTGGTCTGATAATTATATTGCTGTATAAATCAAATCTATGTCACATGCAACCTTATTATTTCACCCTCTCCTTTTAACTAATTAAGTTAGCTTAACAACATTACTACTACTGCAGCTGGTTCTTCCGAGACCCTTTATTTTTCCTACTGTAACTTCTCCTACAGCTTTCAACATCCATCCACCAACTTTTCCACAGCCTCTCATGGTGTTTTAACTAAGGATGCTGCATCTTTTGTAATAGATCAAACATACGGAATTTTCATAGCAGACTTACAAAAAGGCCCAGTTTCTCCTTAACTTAAGGAATTACACTGAAGGAATGTTGAAATAAGCTCTTTAGCAACATGGTATAAAGACTGGAGTAAGGTTACTAACCATGCTAACATACTTCATGCTAACACATTTTAAAACATGTTATAATCATGTTAATAATGCTAGCTTAATGCAAAACAAGCTAGCATTATGTAAAAACATGTTAGCATCATGTTAAAAAACGTGTTAACATCTTGGTAAAATATGTTAGCTTTATGCCTAAACATGCTAACATCATGCCAAGCATGCTAGCGCCATAGTAAAACATGGTAATGTCATGCTCAAACATCTTAATATCACATGTTAATATCACATTAAACACATTAAACCTTGTACCACCATATTAGTACATTTGAAACCTAATCATTTTAAATTATTTTAAACTTCAGGCTAGGATCTGTCAAGCCAATATAGGTTCTCAAACTTTACTTTCAAGTAACTTTTATTCTACTATACTGTATCTACCACTGAACTAAACTAATAGCTATAGCTTTCATTATTTTTTAATGAGTCATTACGCTGACATTACTAGACACATTGTTTGTTTACCCTGCCAGCAAGGATTACCGCTGAGCAATCTGCTTCTCTCATTGGAACCAACACAGACAAGACTTGGGCCCAGAGAAAAAGCTACCATGGGGAACATGTTTAGTGGCACATACAGTAAAATCTGTGGCACTTAAATAGACTTGGGGTCCGGGCTGTCCTTGTCCAAGGACTTTAAACTTTGGCTTTAAACAATTGAAAGACAGCAATGATTTATCCATCCATTCTCTAAACCCACCTGGCCTCCCCAGGGTCACAGGGGGCTGGAGCCTATTTCAGCATCTTGGGCCAAAGGTGGGGTACACCCTGAATAGATGGCCAGTTTATTGCAGGAAAACTTACAGGCACACCTTTTCAAACAGCAAATTTTTCTCAGTACCCAGAGGCAATTCCACAAAGAAAGTGTGCAAACTCCACAAAAGAAAGTCCTCCTGGCTCAGCCTGGGCTTAAAACAGGAACCTTGATATCCACTGAGCCACGTCCCACTGAACCACTGAGCCCATCATGACCTCAGGAAGTGATTTGTTTGTAAAACAAAAAAATATGTAACAGTAATAAACAACTAACGCTGAAAAAGCAGCATGTTTCATTGTGTTATATGTAGTTCTGAGGAGTAAAAGAAAAAGTCAATATTGTTGTGGTCCCTCAACTGTGCATGAGCGACAGAACGATACACTGTACAGGAAGTGACGGGGTGTTGTGGGTTTATGCCCCAGTCCCCTGAGACCTCTGGTGCCCCCTGGGTGGGTGAGTATTGGAAATCATGCCAGAAGTTCTCAGTGGGCCTGACAAATTCTTTTCCCCCCTTCTTAAGTTTGACGCTGTTGAAACAGGGCAATGCATTATTAGCCTCCCAATATTTCATCTCTCACAAATGTGCTTTTTATATTTGATTAATGACCCAAAAACTTTTGGGCCCCACTATATTTTGGCGATAACACTGAGACACCCACTTGTTCTTATGTTTGGAACCTCTGATGTGTTCCTGGTACTGCTCCACAGAGTTGAGCTTAATGTTGCACACGGTACAAGGGTAGCTCTTCTGTGTGGAAGCTGATAAAAACAAGACATTTCGGGAATGTTACTTACAAAATGTGACAAAAATGAAATGGTTCAGCAATTCCACCAAAAGATTAATTTAGCAGTGGAAAATGCCACTAATTTAACAAATGTCCATTTAAATCAGCACACATTGATTAAGAATTAACCAATATACCATTTAAAACACACTGCACTCAACGTGTTGTATTAATACAATTCAGAAAATGTTTTTTTAATGTTTTAATATATTTTAAAATGTTATTTAATATTTTAAAAACTTCTCTGTCCTGTTCTGTTTAAACATGTCTAAAAATACAAAACCACTTCCTCCCTTTTGTTTTAGATATCGAGTCAAAATAAACTCCAGGGTACTTACTGACATCATTGTTTTACTTAAAATATTGCCAAAGCATCAATAATCACAAAGTACAAAAGGGTTACAGTAAGAACTATAACTTAACGGTAAGTGTCTTTCAATGCATATATTTCAGTCTTGTAATGTGTGCTGGGAAAAGTTGCATTTAACAAAATACAATTAATAGATGCTTCCCAAGTCAACATTACAGACAGGTTGTGGGTCTCTGTTCATGGCAGTGGGACCCTTCAATGTTCTCACCTGATGCAGAGAAAGACCCACAGGTCTCTGTCAGATTTTCTGTGGAAAACGACCCACTGGTCTCTTTAAGATTTTGTTTGGTCAGATGTTTTTTATGTTTCTTGCCCTCATAGTGCAGCTGAGCCATATATGGACTGTTAAAGGAAGTCTTGCACTTTGAACAGAAGCGATTAGGGTCATGTTCCACTGACCCCTGTCCACCTTCAGATGACCCTTCATCTTTCTTTACCTGTGCTTTGGGCTGAGATGATGCTGGGAGACAAGCCAAAACACAGCAAGTCAGCTTTTCAGATAAAATTACCGTTTTACAGGAATAGAACAAAATAGAACAAATTCCATATTTTGTGCAACAAACTGATATTTTACCTCAAGGTGAAGTTTATGATCGTTTTTTTTTATATAAACCAAACAATTCTGTAATGCTAACAAACAAACTCCTAACATGGAAAAAGCAGCATGTTTTACTGTGTTATATGTATTCTTAAAAGAAAAAATCAATCAGATGTGAAGTACTGTTGTGGTCCCTCAGCTGAGCGCGAGTGACCGAACAATACAACATACAGGAAGTCACCGGGGACTGGGGCAGCTTCCCACCACACCACGAAACCTCTGGTGCATCCTGACTGGGTGTGAACTGGAAATCATTAGGGCTCTCAGTGGGGTTCTTAAGTTTGACACTGTTGAAACATGGAAATGTGTTTTTAGTGGTGTCACAAATTAGCTTACATTTAATTCCTGACCCAAAAACCTTTGGAGTGCACTATATTTAACAGTGAGATACCCACTTGTTTTTGTGTTTGGAACCTCTGATGTGTTCCTGGTACTGCTCCACAGAGTTGAGCTTTATGTTGCACACGGTACACGGGTAACCATTTGGTGTGGAAGCTGATCAAAATAAAACATTGAACACCATTTTTAACAAATATTTTGTTGTTGTTGTTTTTTTACTTCATTTTCCCTGTTCTGTTCAAATAAGCCCAGAAAGACACAACCCCTTCCTCCATTTTGTTTTAGAAATCTAGTCAAAATCAACTGCAAAGTACTTAATGACATCATTGTTTTGCATAAAATAGTGCAAAAGCATCAAAAATCACAGTTCAAAGGGTTACAGAAAAACATACTTTGCGCAAGAGTTTGTGTTGGAATTAATTTGAAGATTAGCTACTACCAGGGAAGAGAATGATCTTGTAATTGACGCAGTTAGTCTACTTGAGTTGGTGAAGTGGTGTGATTGCCAAGTGTTAACCCATACTCTGAATTTGACCTCTGCATTTAACCCATTCAGTGAGTAGTGAACAAACACAGTATGTCTAATCAGTTATTGCACCAATACAACAGAAAACAATGTGTCCTTTAATTTGTGCAGGACAATAAATTTAGTCTTGTTGTGTGTGCTGGCAAAAAGCTATTTAACAATACACCTTTAAAAGATGCTTCTTAATTCAACATTATTGACACCATACAAGCTTTGGGTCTCTTTATGGTGGGACTCTTCTATGTTCTCACCTGATGTGGAGGAAGACCCATAGGTCTCCATCAGCTCTGGTGTGGAGGAAGACCCACAGGTCTTCATCAGATTTGCTGCAGAGGACGACCCATAGGTCTCTGTCGGCATTTGTTTGGCGAGATGTTTTTTATGTTTCTTGCCCTCGTAGTGGTGCTGAGCCATGAGCGGACTGTTGAAGGAAGTATTGCAGATGGAACAGAACCAATTGGTGCCCTGCTCCAGTGGCTCCTGTCCACCTTCAGGTGGATTGTCATCCTTCTTCACCTGTTGTTCGGGCTGGGGCGATGCTGGAAGACAAACCAAAACACAGCATATGAGCTTTTTACATGAGCTTTTAAGGAACAGCTCACAGAAAAACTGAAAAAGCCCATAAATTACTCACCCTAAAGGCATCCCAGGTGTATATGACTTTCTTCATTTAGTCAAACACAATTATTTTATTAAATAATATCTTGGTTCTTCTCAGCTTTATTATCTCTACTGCTTACATACAAAACCACTACTGGCTCTGCACCAAACTACCTTCATAAACTCATTCGCATCTACACCCCTTTTATATCCCTACGATCAGCAACAGAACGCCACATTGTGCTACCTTTAATAAAGGGCACACAATCACTTGCTCGCAGATTCATCTTCACCATCTCTCGAGGGTGAAATGACCTTCCAAATTCTATTCGACCTGCTGCATCCCTCACTATATTTAAGAAACAGCTAAAATTAGTCTCTTCCACAAATACCTGACAAATTATGTCTCTCCCAACAGGTATCTTGCCTCTATCAAGCACTAAAATGTTGTACTCTTGGTAAAAATTGTAACTCTATACGACTGATGTTATTGCCTCCCTATGATTTATCGCTTCTTTTTTTCCTCTCCTTGTAAATCCCTTTGGATAAAAGCGTCTGCTAAATGCCTAAATGTAAATTTAATGTAAATGTATTATGCTAGCAAATAGTGCTGAAGACTTTGAAGCTCTGAAAAACACATCCATCCATCATAATGAAATCCAGTGGGTGAGTAAATGTCCTCTGAAGTAAAATGATCAGAGATCAGAGAATTAAATTCAAATATGGCAGCACATCAGTAACTTAAAACTCACAGATATGATTTCATTCATTAACAATGTTTTGATCACTAAATATATCCCTTTTCTTCACAAATATATTTTACTTCAGAATACATTTATTAACAAACCGGATTCATATGGATGCGCTTTTGATTTTGTTTTTTAATCTTGGGCACAATTAGTTTCCATTATAAAGATGGGAAGAGATAGGATATTATTTAATATAACTACGAAAGTGTTTTGCTGAAAGTTAGTCATATACACCTAGGATAACTTAAGGGTAAATTACTGGGTAATTTTTGGAATTTTTATAATAGGGTAACGGATAATAGGGTACGAAATCGAGCTGGAAATGCTGAAGATGTGCATTAGAACAGCTAAAGTTGTGCATAAGAATATAGTAATGCCTTTTATGGCTTATTGCTTTACCTTAACCTTGTTTTCTGTGTTTTTTTAACTGTCTAGTAATAACCTTCGAAACAATAGAAAAAAACAGTCATTTACAAACTTATATTTCAAAATATAAGTTATAAATATAAAAGAAAACCATTTAAAAAATGGTATTTCTTTTAGTTGATTTCAGGATTTCATTTTTGATAAGTACAAAATAACCAAACAATGAAACGTTCATACCAGGAGTCTGTTGACCACAGTTTTTTAAGCGAAGGTTCTTGGAGTGAATTTTTCCCTGGTAGTGTGACTGTGCCACCACTGGAGAGTTAAACGTCATATTGCACACAAGACAGGCTTTGTATTTGTCCCCTTCATCAACATTACTCTGCAAAACATTAAATTGGACATTTATATGTGTGCATCTGTGCTGTGTATTCAACAAATGTCTGTCTGGCTATTTACCTCACTTACAGTAACTGAAGACTTGAACCGTTTCACAAAGGGCTCCTCATTACCGTGAATACTTAAGTATCGACGTACTTTGCTTGCATGCTTTTTGCTCTACAATAAAAGAACACACAGAAAGTAAAACGCTATTAATGAATTAGTCATTTAAAAGATGCGTTTGTTTAATGTGATATTCAATGTGATGTCTGCCCTCCTGGGGTTATAAGGAGGGTAGGTGATTTTTTTCACAAATATTTCTTGTTATGCTGGTTAAAAGTCTCTTCACACCAAAGCTAGGGTTTTATTGCTAGCCTCTCCGAAATTGCCTACCCTACCTTTAATTGTTTTAATTTTCAGACTGTATTTTTTTTAAAAGTGCATCCCTAAAATTGGCATGAGTGATATGACAGTACACAATTCATGCCAGTAACACATTTAAGAGGTACAGTCCACAAAAGTATAATTTTAAGGAAGTGATGCAATAACAAACCAGGGGTCTCCAATTCATGTTCCTGGAAATCCAACGACCTCAGATTAGCTCCAACCTACTCCAATACACCTGCCTGGATGTTCTAGCAGTCCCAAAGCAGTATTTGTTGGTGTGCTTATGGGGTCCTATTATGTCCTATTACAAAGATTTGATTATGTTTTTGATTATAAAATTAAAAAAGTAACAGCAAGATTCAACTCTCAGGTAAAGAGTATCAATGGCCCTTTTTACACCTGGTATTAAGGTGTGTTTTGGTTGACTGGATCACGATTGTATGAGAGAGACACATTCCCATTTACACCTGATGTTTAATCTGTTTCTTTTGTCCATTTTGACCGCTTCTGTCCTTATTACTTAGAGAAGGGTCTATGAACAGGTCCCTCAAAACACAAGCAGGAGGTTTCAAGTTGATGCGCACCAATATTAAGGACAGAATTACTGTAACTTTGTGAATTTTATTATGTATAAACATTAACATCACACACTAACTAATGTTGATAAAGTGAATAATAGGGCCCCTTTAATTAGGATTGGAGCTAAACTCTGGAGGTCTGTGGACATTGCTGAAGACCTCTGATATAAACATTATCGTGAATGGAAATCTTACCTGGTAATGTGCAAGTTTCTGGGATTCTGAGATTAAGACAACGCTACATACTTTACACTGAGAGTCTAAAAACAAGTCGCTGTTCTCCTGTATCATTCGGTTCACTGAAAGACAGGTCAACATCAAAAACTTACAACCGCTGGGAATAGAACCATATAACAACACATATAGAAACGTCCGCGCTTTAAATTAACTAGGGAACGCACACTGAAAAAGGAATAACTTGAATGCACTTTAAGTTGTTTTAAATAAAAGCGTCTATCAAATGCGTAAATGTATTTTAAGATCTCAATGCTTTACACTATTTATACTGCATAGGACATTGTATTGCTTATTCCTCGAAAACGACTTACCCGCATCAGTTCCTGAAGGCAAATATGGAAAACGTTCATTCGGCTCCTGCTGCGCCATGATGTTTGCAGAGGCGCAGAAGAGATATGCGTTTTGCAAGCTTCGCGCATGCGCCTTAGAAGCCTCTTCGTGGAGTGTGCTGATGCTGACCTGTTTTAGTTGTATTTGCAAACAATAGTTGTATTTTTCAAACAATACGTGTATCGGAACATTATTTCTATATACGTGTTTGTATGTTCTAAAAACGCTACGGGGGATAAATATATACAATGTCCGTCCTATCCTAAATTGAAATGTAACAGTGAAAACTAGATTATTTGGCTTGCATTTGGTCATCATCGCCTTTCAATTTTGTTCTTAAGCAAAAATCGCATCTCAGTCTTCCACTATGAGACACCAAGGCTTCCCCTAACCCAACGTTGCAGCTCTTCAGCTGCCGTCACCCTCAGTCCTTCCAAACAAGGCACACAGATATTCCAAAGGGCATCCAAAGATCCAAATGACTTTCTGCCCAACGGGACTTCACGCGTGTTGTCATGTGTCAGTTGGAGCTGTATGAGAAGCGCCTGAGGGAGCCCCGGCTAAAGGAGTCAACCAGTGAGTGACAATGCCAATCAGACAAATTCTTCAAATGATACATGATACTAAGTTATCTTGTAAACAATTACATAAGTGAATTACCTAAATGTATATCGTTTTTCTATTTCAAACACATTAAACCCGAATGTATTACCATTATAACGATTGGATAACATATTTCACAGTGTTTTCATGTTTTACTCTAACTGCTTCCTGGTTTATCAGATAGACCGTTTGGCACGAGACGACTAAAGCGCTACAGAGTTCCTCAGCTGTCAAAGGATGAGGAACAGAGTGAAGAAGAGGACAAGAAAGAAAAAAGATAACAGAGGCGGAGGAGGAGAGAGAGAGGAGACCAGAGAGGTCAGATGAGGATGCTGAGGGTGGACAGAGTAAAACATGCATGGTTCTGTCTTCTCCAGTAATATGAGAAAGAGGTGGGTGTCCAGTTCATTGTATAACTGTAATAATCTCATTTAGATTATTTTGTCTTATCCTGGTTTTATGTTCATCTTGTACATTGTCATTTTAAATGAGGGTGCATTTATTAACATGTTTAAGGTATGTAAATAGCGTGCACGTTTATTCTGTTGGTGTAATGCCATTAACCAATCACAAGCTGGCACTGTTTAACCTCAGTTATCAAATAAAGCTGCCGCTGTATGAGAAAAGGCTTAATAGTGGGGGACAGATTATAAAAATCTGCATACTGGTAGTTTGTTTTGATAGTAACCCAAAGCTAAATAGTAAAGCCTTTTCAATTTCACACATTCGTTTAAATATTTTGGCCTTTAAAAGTTTCTGCATGACTTATAAGCTTTGTATTTCTTTGGGATCATTTGATTTGTTACTTAATATTTTCTTATTTCCTTTCCTTCCACACAAACCGACCGAGTGTATAGAGAAAGTATTCAGCTTTGCTGTTGTAGATAAGCATGTACGCATGTTATGAAATAAAGTCCATCTGTGTGAGTTACATTGTAGAAGACATAAGCAAACGTATATATAGCAAATATAGTGTATATATATATATATATATATATAAAAGCTTATATATTTGCTTATAAGGCAACAGCGCCCCCGTGAGGTCTTTTAATCCAACGTACTGCACCCACCCAGGGCTGCACATGTATGCAGTTTAAAAACAATTTACTTTTAAGATTAATTCACAATTAATTACTTATAACTAATGGTANAAGCAAACGTATATATAGCAAATATAGTGTATATATATATATATATATATATATATATAAAAAAGCTTATATATTTGCTTATAAGGCAACAGCGCCCCCGTGAGGTCTTTTAATCCAACGTACTGCACCCACCCAGGGCTGCACATGTATGCAGTTTAAAACAAATTTACTTTTAAGATTAATTCACAATTAATTACTTATAACTAATGGTAATATAAATGAGTAATTTCGTTACTTTTATGGAATTTCTATTATGTGTTATGTCTAGAAATGTCATGTGACAAGGTACAATTAACTAAAAAATTTTATTAATAAATAATTAATAAATGATACATTAATTAAAAAAATCCAGTTTACAATAATTATACCTGTATAATTACAGGTATTTATCGCTACTGTTATTATTATGATTGATAATTGGGGTCTCACTTGTATAATGTTCAATAACAATAATAATCACTTATTTTCTATTACCACAAAGTTTTGTTTGACACATAAAACTATATTTCCTTTTTTGTGTGTGCAGATTGATTCTTTATTTATTTTTAGGTAGTTTGAAATTCACAAATAGGGCTCCAGTTTATATGCTAGATTTTAAAACACTTTTAAAGTAACATGGAAACAATGAACGTAGATTCCTGAAGCCTTGGAAAATAAGAAAACCATGTCCTGTTGTTTCTGATTGACAATTCATCAGGCTACAGGACCAAAAACAAGAGGCAATCCTGATGTGACCCTGCTACATCCTTCCAAAAATCTGAGTGACAACATTTGTTATGCCAGAACAAAACAAATGGTCACAAGAGGATGCGTTCCTACTATCAAAAATACATCAAAATGTCAATTAAACTATAATTATTATTGTAAAAAGTTCTCTCCCTCCAAGAAACAAGTGACCCCTGACCACAAGTATAATGTTTAGCAAAATGTTGAATAACTTATGTGTGACAGATGTAGTCAGTTAAGTTACAATATGAAATCATTATGTCCTAAAGACTAAAACAGAACATTAAGTCTAGTGTGTTTTAAATGCAGCTCAGGTTTCTGATGTCATACCATTCCATGATTTAGAGCAGGAAATATGAAATGTCACGGGCCATGGCCATTGTCTTGTGTAAATGATCACGTGCAAACTCCCCCTGCTGGAGAGAAAAATAATGTAAAATAAACAACTTGTAGGTTATGCTTTATAGAAATACTTTAATGGTTATGAATACTTCAAAGAATTTTGAAAAGTTGCCTCATGTGATTTGTATGGCAAACAACTAGGCTACTTGACAATAAAACTTGAATTTACACTTGAAAAAGTTTATGATAAAATATTTTTCTATTTATATCAAATCTGCTATATTATTATTAAATATAATATATAAACTATATATAGATATAACGCTTTAGAGGTGAATCATCTACGTAATTAAAAATTTTTTCTCTCCAACTATTTTATTGAAGATCAGCACTTTGATCTTCTCACGCATGCTCTATACTGCACATACGGATTTTTTTCTTGAAATCATGATTTCATGCCTCCATATTGAAATTGTGTTGGATTTAAAGACTGTTTCTTCCTGGATTGAATTAACAGTGAACATGTTTCCACAGGCAATTGTATGAACCATGAACAAAATATATTAAAGATCTTTTGGCAAATGAAGTTAAGCCACACCTAGATCCTGCCCTGTTTTTACAATAAAGCACAAGCTTTTCTTCAACTGCGTTAATGTGTGTGCCGGTGCTGTTAGTACCCGGCTGTGTAATTTGATAGGGGGCATAGAGAGGGATAAGGGAATGCTGAGTTGCAATGGAGCAGAGTACGATACAGGTAAAGTAAATGACAACTTTTAACTGCTACTTTGTTATAACTCGACATGGTCGCTGCGTGAGCTAGAAATTTGCTCGCGTGGATATAAAAAATAAAATAGTCATTTTTAAAACCTAGGCGCTTATGACACGTCGTAATATTTGAAAGTTCGCTAGAATTCATTTCTATCCAATCAAGCCAACGAAGATTTAAAATATTGAATCGTATTTGGGCGAGAAACTTTGATTCGTTTTAAAAAGCGTGTGATTTTTGGGAGGATTTGGGTTTTACGTACAGATTTATTGCTATGTCAAGATCGCATTCATATATTTCGATTTTGTTAATGATTAATTTCTTTGTGTCGTGTTGACTACTCCGCTTGCCCCCACCCCCACATTTTCACATTTGCCTAACAGATTTTATTTTGTATCAAAAACAAAAACACTTGAACGCGCGATTTTAAAGGGATAGTTGTTACTTTTTTCATTCCACAACCTGTAGACACATTTGTCGATAAAATATCACGATTCAATATTAAACCTTTTCAAACGACGTGTTATTTAAACTTATAGGAAGAGGTAAACTTTGTGGATTAGTTGATTTTGTTTGAGACTATAGATTTTTTTTATTAAATAAGTTATTTTGTCGCTGCATGGTCTGTAATATTATTTTTAACGCAATATTTATGCCAAATGTTGTAATATCGTTTATTTATTTCATATTTAACAGTGACTGTATTAGTAGACATAATAAGAGAGGACAAGAAATGCTAGGCTATAGCAATAAGGCAGTAGGAAGTTACCGCAGATAATTTATATCTCTAAACACTGAATGCATACCATATATGAAGAGCCAGAGCACTCGGATCGAGGTTGTTGTTTTTCGCCGTTGTTCATTGAGTAGGTTATACACGAGAAGTAATATTACAACTTCAGTAACTAATAATACTTTCTGCTCATTCTCGTAGTAATAAATGTAAACAACATTGAGCACAGTGGGCATTACCAAAGTCATTGACTTTATAAGTTTTAAAAATTTAACTGGCTTTCTTTAATTTCTTTCATGGCTGACACAGTCTCACTGTGGTGCTAGTTGAAGTACACAAAAAAACACAAGAGTGTATTGTGGCTTAACTGTAAAGACTAAATCTCTTTTTACCAGTAGGCGCGCGACATGTGGACGCCTAATGTTGTGGCTTCTGATTGGTTGGGCTGTCTGTGAATTTGTGGGATACTGGTGGGGGGTGGGGCGGGGTGACTGACCCATAAATGTGCATTACTTCATGAACGCGTCCTGTGATTGACATGTTCAGTTAAAATAATTGCAAGTATGTCCACTTTGTCATGCTCAGGCCTCATTCAAGAGCTAATACAGCGTTGCCATGGAAAACATAGCAAAACACAAAATGTTGTGCTAGTGTGGCTTGTCACACAGCCAATATATGCATTAAAAATAGATTCCGTATGTTTCAAATAAATGAAATACATATGCTTTATTTATAACTTAACTTGTGTAACAATCTTTTTATAAACATATTTAAAAAACTTTTTTAAAAGTTTTTGTTAAAATCATAAATTATGGTTTTAACTGAGTTGCTAATGAAATAACTGTTACTAAATTTTAGTAAGGTTTCAAAATAATAACAAACAAACTTGCACTGTGTGCCAGGACAAAATGTTTCATTTTGAATATAATTTTCAAAACCCCTTCATTAGGGTTTGAAATAAATGAGGAATTTTAGTACACTTATATATTTTATGTTTTTGTTGTAATATTAAGCTCAGTCTTGAGACTTCTCTTACATGTATTTTCCGTTGTACCACAGTCACATTTTCATATCTGCAGACCACATTTAGGCTTTATCTCTGTTTTCATGTTTTTGTACCACTCAAAAAAATAATGTAAAAAAGTATGCATTTTCCATTGCTATCAGGCAATTCCTATGTAGATTAATACAGTGGAATGTGTATGTGTTTGCCGATGAAGGAACATTATCAGCAAGGGCCAAATAATTTTGAGTTGATCATGTGAATGGATAAAGTATCTTGTTGGGGATTTTAACTTGTGTATGCACACAAGTTAACACACACATACACACACTTATATATCATTGGCACTGAGCAGATGACTGCAGGTCATTTTGATGACTGAATTTGATAATTTGAGGTGAGACGGATAATTTGAGTCATGTAAAGGGTGTTTGCATGTGTATATTTGAGTTTTGTATACATATGTTTTCTTTTGGTGGGCTGCCTGTTCTGAAGTGTTTGTTTAAAAGCCTTTCTGTTTGCGTAGCATACATGAACAGGAGCAAATTACAAGCTACAGTATATGAATTAATACATAGTTTTTTTTTAACCAACAGCCCTAGATACAGTACAGTAAGCCATTCTTCATTTTTGTGAATAGTTTATAGCATATTTGCTCTTACTCATTATTTCTGAAGTTATTTTTAACCAAATGCGTAATTTTCCAGGACTTCTGTGTTTATTTTGTAACTAACTTCTCAACTTTTGTACACTTCTGTCTTAAATAGTGGTTAGGTTCCCCCAGCTGCCTTCGGGGCTCCTTTGCCTTTTATAAGTCAGTGAGTTGCAGGCAGGGGTCTGAGGGTCCAGCTCACGTCTGGAAGCTTGGAGAGTTCTTCTTTATGCGCTGCGGCCCTCAAGAGCCTGTGTGCATAGCAGAGGTCACGCTGCTATGGGAAGATCAGACACAACGCCACCTGCTGGCCAGTTCTAGACTTTACTTCTTGCCTGAAGATACCCCAAAGGGCAGAGCGGTGGAACATGGAGAGGTGAGGCATGAGAATGGAAACAAGCCAGCTGTCAACATCAACACTGGCTTCTTATTGATTCCATGTTGACTTTTTTTGATTCCATTTCAAACTCACAGTTACAAAATTGGAACATAGTGAAGTAAAAGTGTCATTTGTCAGATATGGTAACCCATACCCGAAATGTGACCTCTGCATTTAACCCATCGCAGGTGAGGAGTGAACACACAATACAAGTCGTGAACACGCACACACACTGAGCAGTAGGCAGCACTGCTGCGTCCGGGGAGCAATCGGGTTGGGTTCCTTGCTTAAGGGCAATTTAAGTAGCTACCTGCCAGTGCTGGATTCGTAGCAACACTAACCAGTAGGCCACAACTGATGGAGAAATAATAGAGGAATATTTGTAATTTTACCTTTATTTCTGTTGGATCTGTTCCAGATCACTGAATATTATTTTTTATACTTAAAATTATTTTTGAATGTTTGTGTTATTGTGTTAATTGTGTTATTTTGCCATTTTCGCTCTTATAAGGATACACAGTGTAAGGACAATTATTTTATAAATGCATACAAATTGTTGTTCTTTGCAATTAACTGTAATGACTTTTGTATGTCATTTTAAAAATACATCGTTTGGTTTAAAAGTGCATGTATCAGAGGGTTAACATCTGTGGTGTGCCAGGATTTTGTAGTTTGGTTAGGGAGTGACTAGTCGGCTAAGTACATAATTTTATTAATTTGATTCTGTACACACTTTATGAAAACAAATGTTGACATGTAGGTTTTAAAATCTACCTAAACAGTGAGTAGAATCAACACACAGTTAACACAGTGTCAAAAATATAGTCCGTGTTTTTGTTCGGTACAAGTGAAAAATTGCTGCTGATTCTTTAACAAACATTTTAGTAACAGCAATTTGAGATGCAGATAATGACAGGTTGCTATACTAAAACATAGTTTGTAATGCATTGAAATGTGCCAAGGAGGATCTTAAATCTCTGCCTGTCCAAATTCCCATTGTGCTTAGCTGAGTAAAATTTGAGAATGTCGAAAAGATAAGCATCTAAAATGTCAACTGGAATTTGTACCTCCTTTTTAAAAGCGGTTTAGGTAGGTTGTTTTTGCCTGAGGTGATGAGTGTTCTATTGGTAACTAGTATAACACAGTAGGGGAGAGGCCTCTTCATAACTTTAACAGTAGGTGTTAAAATACTTCATGGCGTGGAAACTCATGTAAATGTATGAAATGTGTTGTTTGGCAGTGTTGTTTTCATACTGTAGACATTTAACCAGTGTTTATGTGCACAGGATGAAGTTCTTGCGATGTCAAAAAAGATTGTTGTACGAGTGGAGGATCTGGTGAAGTGGACCTGTCAGGAACCGCCCCAGTGGAAGCAAAGCCGTCACAACAGTCACTGGCCTCACAAGTGTGATGTGTCACAAGATACTACTCATCCACAGGAAGAGAAAACTGAGAATACCGGTGAGTAACTACTGACCAATGGTGAGCCTCGATTTTCACAGTGACCAACTGCTGCCTTTGGACAGCTGCTTATATTTTATTTAATATATTTATATATTATATATATTTATTATATATAATATATTTATTATATATAATATATATATTATATATAATATATATATATATTTAAACTTCTGAAGTTTGTCAAACACAAAAAAACAAACAAAAAAGTCTCTGTTATTTTCTCCTTTTTCCATTTAAACCTATTTAATAAATGGACTCACCAGATTTTTGTTTCTGAGATAAGCATACATAAACAGCAAACACTGGGGTCTTTGGGACAGTTGGGGACTTTTTTGGCAGAAACTAATTGGTATTGTTTTTGAGCAGTGAATTTTTATATTAAATAATTCTGACTAAATATTAACCACGTTACATCTTAACTACTTTCAAATGTGAGTAGGAACTTTGCAGGAGGACTTTAGATCTAGCAGCATCAGAGTTTCCTACTAGGGAAACAGCAGATTTTGTGTGGACACTAAAAAATTTACATTTGAAAATGTAAATAATTAAAGAATCAATAAATCAAATAGATTAAAGCTGCAATCCATCCACACTTTTGCCTCTTTACCGCTGTTTATGTTTGAACCATAAAATTATAGGTTACTTTACAGTTACAGTTTGCAGCTTTAAAATGACTTCACGTTTTAGGGAGGATTGCTGTAATTTAATGTTTTTATGTGCATTTGAGCACAACCGTTTATCTGTGGGTGATGGTGAAGGTACCAGGGTCGGAAATGAATGGGGCAAAAAAAATGAACAATATGCTCCCAAATTTAAGATAAATAGAAAAAATGCCCCTGCACAAATTCGTTGCACAAAAGCTAAATTCTTATGACTCTTACAATAAGAATAATATGTGAAAATGAATGAAATGCATCAAACATTAGAGTAATGTTTATTGTTTGTCAGTATAATTTGTCCTTTAAAGTTTGTTGACTGGTGCTTATTATCTTTGTCATTTTGCAGATAAGTCTATAGCTGGACAGCAGAAGGTTAAAGTTCTTAGCTACCCCCAGTATTGCCGCTACCGTTCCCTGCAGAGACGAGTCCTAGATCATGCTAGTTGCCCTGATCTGCGAGACCCTCACCTGCTGGCCCTATGTGGGATGAAGGGGACCCTCCACAACACACGGGTCCTTTACTGTCGGGATACTTTCAACCATCCAACTCTAGAAAGCAGTGCTAGCATACTGACACAGTTTGGTGAGTACACAATGATGTCATCCATGGGTTTTGTTGAGATATGTCATGCTAATTAATTGGCAATATAGCCATTTCAGTCGTCTTTAAGGTAATGCATTGCTTTATTAGAAATTACTCTACAGTGCAAACAAGGTCCAAAATTTATGTTTTGCTGATGAACTATGTTGCTATAGTTAAACCATAGTAACCACAAATTAACCATGGCTTTGCTGCTGCAGCCATAGTTTAACCATAATTTGTGTTGGTAAACTGGTTATATTAATGGTAATCAATCCGCCAAAATACGTGATTACTGGAATGTTGAAATTGTTTTCCTTATGACAAAAATAAAAAAATCTTTGCTGTTTTCAGTTAGCACTTTATAGCTAGTTAGCAAAAAGGCACATGGTGACTTTTGTTTCTCATATTTCAGTATTTGTGGTTTAAAATGAAGAATTTACCAGTGATGTGTCACAACATGGAGTTCAGGACAAAGATACTTTAGGCAGTTAAGATAAACATCTGATGCTAAGAAGAGTTACAACAGAGTTCCTTTAGTAAATGGTTTGATTGCTTACATCACTGTCTGATGTTTTTACAGCTGGGTGTTGAAGCTTGGCAAGGTAGCTCTGTAACCACAGATGTTTATATTTTAAAAGAATGTCAATAGGCTGGAGGAGAAAGTCAGATATGAGAAAAGTCCACATCAGATGTGGATTAGGCCTTGCAGCATAAATTCAGCCTGATAGACCTGAAAAATACTTGAGTGCTATGTGACATTGGGTTATTTAATTGGGAAATACTTTCAAAAGCATATTAGTCGGTCACCATGGTATGGAAACAGATATTGAGGATACGTGAAATGGGTTTGAATGCTGAAATGTTGATATTGTAACAACCCAAATATGTAGTGTAGTGTTTTCATTATAACTCAAATAAGTATCTTTTATTAGTTAATGATAATATCATCCACACTATTATTATTTCTATAAAAGACTTTAGAGTTTGTTTTACGACATGAATTTGTACACACAAATGTAATGTACTGTTGTCTAATGCTGGCACATTTCAATCCCAGGATACTCCTCTCTCAGCCTGAAGGGCCGACCTCGTAAAAGAAGGGGCAGAGATGGCAAAGGATTTGAGCAACAGAACCAAAACCATTTATCAGAGTCATGGATAGAAAGAATGAAGGTATTCATTCTAGACATTATTATGACTTCAAAGCCGAATGTATAAACAGGATGTTAAAGATCACATGAAACACTTTGTGATATCACTGTGTGTTTCCTGTTTTGTTTTAAATGTTCTTACTTTACTTCCTTTCTCATCATTTGTGTTTTTATGTCTCTGTTCCCTGTTGTTGTGTAATTTTATGTAATTTACCTTCATTTCATAAATCGTATTACACAGATACCGAATACTAAATGTATGCGTATTCATGGCATTTAGTTAAGTGTATTTTCAGTAATACAGTAATTACATCTTGATGTGTTGTGACCCATTGCTGTAGGAGAATGTGATGGGCAGCGTGGAGATGCATTGGGATGTAAACTGGCTCCCGCACCCAGAGGAGCAGCTGTTCCTGGATCAGCTGTATCTCTTCATGGAGCGCAGGGGCTCCCCTATTAGCAAAGTTCCCAACCTGGGTTTCAAAAAAAGTATGTATGCATGGCTGCCTGCATGTGTCATTATAAGCTGTTCAAACTGAGCAACAGCCACTTCCTAGAATCTATTTTCTGTTCTTATCTTTTTAAAAAATGCTCTGCTTGTGATTTATCCACAGTTGACCTCTTCCTCATGTATTCTGTTGTGAAGAATCTGGGGGGCTATGACAGGGTGAGTTTTCATGCTGTTTCTACACTTGGCCGCAAACTGTAATCCATCATAAAGACTTGAAAGTGATAGCGGTGATCTTAACACTGAGTGAAAATCCATTGTCCTTCCCCTGGCCTGCAGGTAACATCACAGCGTATGTGGAAGGTCGTGTACAATGAGCTGGGTGGAAGCCCGGGAAGCACCAGTGCTGCCACCTGCACCAGGAGGCATTATGAAAAGTGAGTGTGAGGTTTTGATTACATCAACAATTGATACCCTTTACTCAGCTAATTGTAAAAATTCTTGCTTATTCTGTCCATCACATCCAAGGTTGATGCTACCGTATGAATTGTACGTAAGGGGAGAAGATCCAGAACTTTGCAAGCCCGAAGCTGCGTCTGTCTCACCCCCCACCATCAAAAAACCTGTGTCAGGCAGAGGGGTATCGAATAGCCCCAAGAATTCAGTTACTGGCCAGGTAGGAGTTTTACTTTTCTATAGCAAAACAATTGTGGAATGCTGCTATAAGCTAGTCAGCTGTCTTCTAAAGCCTGCATCCCATTAGTCTCTCAGTCAGTGGCATTAACTGTTAACAGTTAATGCGGTATTTTTTTTCGACTGCTTCTTGCATGCAGATTGTCTTGTTTATGCAGACTGTGTATATGAAGCAGGTTTAAAATGAATTAAGCTGCCTACCTTTTGGAGCAGGCTTTGGTTCAAATACACCCCTATGATGCCTTAAAATTATTGCCGTTCTAAAATGTAGGCAGTATTTTGTTTATTACGTGTCAAGTTCTCTTAATAAGACATCATGACTGTAATTTTTTCCCCACTACCTCCTCAGACATCACTACCAGATGGTATTGTGGTACGTAAAAGAGGAAGACCCCCTGGCAAACGGAACGCTAAAGTTCTGGCTAAGGACCCGGTTGGAGGACCACCCTTACATGCCAGACCCCCCATTGAGAAAGCAGAAAGACCTCCTCAGAAAATCAAACCACAGTCTGTTTTCCAAGAACTGAAGTTTACCAACCATCCTCATGCCCAAGGTCTGCTCCATGTATCCTCTATACCTATGCCCCACCAACCCATACTGAGCCAAGATGTGAAGACAGAGAGTGTAGAAGTTTCCTCTTGTCTGTCAGCTCCTTGCAACGTGCTTGCAGGGGGATCCTTGGAAGGATTTAGTCCCACTAAAGGCCTGTGTCCACTGGACCTCTTCAAAGCCAGACTGGGTCTCAATGGATTGAGTAGCCATGAGGGAACTCCTCAAGATTCCTCCACAACCCACCAGACAATCATGGTGCATCAATTTAAAGGCAGCATTCCAGAGACCCATGAGGGTCTCCAACACCAGTGTTCAGGGTGCAGTCTTGATACCCCATCACCAACCAGAGGACTTGGTTTGACCGGAGCTCCACTGCCTCCCCTCAGGATCCTCCCCCTTGACATTGGGTGCAGTATGCAGCTGCATCAACTAATGCGCGCTCGTCTTGGTTCGGCACACATGAACACCTTCACCAAGCGGCTTTCAGAGGTTCTGGCTCAAGATCTCAGCGAAACTATTCAACCCAATTCCAGTTCCCTCACTATCCTTCAGGAACAATCATTCCCACTCAACCTCAGCAAGAGAGCTATTTCCAAAAGGTCTGCTGAAGATACTGAACTTACAGATTCACAAGTGCAAAGTGAGGATGTCCTGTCTACAACCAAGAGGCTAAAGATGGAAGATCTTGGTGTATCTCTAAAATGGAACGGAACATCCTTTTTGGTTCCATTGACCCAGGATGAACCAGCAGACCTTAGCTCTCCCAGCAGAGTCAGAGCTCTACTTCCCGATAGGACAAGTGGGGCACTGAATCACCCCAAAACCCCTTGTTTTTCTTTAATGTCTAAACTAGATGTCTCCACTGGAAAGCCTTCTAGTATTATTGCTTCCCTGGACACTCTGCCTTATCAATCTGATCCAGGGAGCATGACTCTGGGTCCAGACCTAGAACCTCAACTGAATAGTGACCTCTTCTCGCAACCTATACCTACTGATGATCTCAAAGTCTCAGAGTCCGATTCAGTTTCCTCACTCAAAATACTCTCTAGTTCACTCCTCTTCAAGCCATCTCAGAGCTGTTAGCATTAGCATATTAAACACGTAATTAATTGTTGTGTACTGCATGTGGGACTCCATTCTCTTCTGCATTTCTCAGGATCCAAGAACACATTTGCGTTTGCTCAGAGACAGTTCTAAAACACTACTAAACCTTTAACTGATGTGGGTGGCCATGGTTAAACCAAAGACAAGGTGCCATTATTACTCCTGTTTTAGTGTGTTTAAATTGAAACATGCACTGTGGTTAGTGGACAATCAAGTGGCCAGCCATTAAAATACATTAATGCGAATTATTGAGCTTCAGATTTCTTTGTAAACTGAGAAAGTTTCATTTTTTATTTAAGTGAAACAAATTTATGAACAGAATGTTTTTAGACTGGTTATGGTTCAGATTGAAATGATTCAGTTACACATCTGATACATATTGTGACATTTTTCTAGCCTCAGTTGTTGTAGATTCAACAAGCTACTGTATTTTTCTTAGGTATAAATGTTGTTTTTTAAATAGTCTTTTTCATAAAAAAGTGTGGGTGTAGATCAAACTGCAGTTATTTATCTTTTTAACTTCTTAAAAAAAAATCTTGGGATTTAAATTTGACTTCTTTAGCAGTCTTGTTTGTGTGTTTGTTAAAAGTCATGAGCACAAAATGACGTCTGTGCTGGATCCAACCATATTTTTCTTGGCTACTTATTAAAACGGTGTACTGTACTATTTGTAAAATATGCATATTTAGGATCCCAATGTATGGTGTTTTAATGACCTTTTTATTTAAAGTGTATTTCATTAACAAATATATTGTAGCTAATTACATTTTGTGTTCCTGGTAAACCATGGAATGGTTTAGACTTTACTAAATTGTGTTTACAAAGAGACTGATGCAGAAACATAAGATAATTTGTAAGTTCATGTGCTTTTAACTCCTTTAAGACTGACCTCTCTTATTGCAATATTTCACAGGTTTACAGATGACATATTGTTTTTAATCATTTCCAATCAGTTTTCTATAATGTAATTAATTGTAAATAATTAATTGTGTAAAAATATTTCTGGTTAGATATATTTTGTGTTGGTTATATATATATATTTCATTTATATATTACCTTCATTGTGTGAAGGTAAGCCACACAGAACGCTGTTCCTTATTTGATATTTAGTCTGTTTAGTACCACCAGGTTACAAGAAGTGTTTTGTGCATGCTTATGCTAATGAGATTTGTTATTGCAGACTCGTTTAAACACTGAATGTTTATAATAAAAATGGTATACTGACATGTATTTTTATAAGATGGCAGGTATGGCTAATACTAAGTTTCAATTGTTTTATTTTTGGTACTTACTAAAGAAGCTTTTATTTTTGCCTGTAAATGTGGTTACTGTAGTAACAAGAGCGCACGTAAATTCAAAGTGGCTGTTACTGTTATGTGGCCACCAGATGGGGCTGCGGTCTCATATTGGAATTTGTAATGCCCATTCTGCTGCCAACAATTTCAGTAATACCGTTCCAACTTCCAAACAAGCCTAACATTTTAATGTTGTAATAAAGTTTTTTAAGATGTAATAAAGTTTTTTTAAGAAGACTAGTAATGTCAGAAGTAGACTAGTCTCTGGACCCACCCTGATACTCAAACCTAACAAAGCACACTGGAGGGAACAAGACGTTCCAGCCGTTTTAAACTTGAACAGGTCAGGTTAGCATTCCAAAAACCTTTTTAAGATGAGACAAAGTACTTGAGGGACTATTTAAGGAGATGGTTTTAGTTACAACACTGAATAAATTGGAACGTTCATGTTTTTCCGTATTTTTCCTTTTTGGAAATAACTCGTGTATTTCCGCTGGTCAGACTCTTTGTTTAACTTAAAAGGCTCTCAATGGTTCTTGTTTTTATATGTCTGGTATGTGGATTGTTTTTTTAAGACCTGCTCTGCTGTTTTAACCATTTCAAAACATCTCACATCTCACTATTTTTAAATATCTTAAATTAGACATTTATTTAATCCTCCTCTTATTTTAGCCTGCACATGCATTACAATGCTGTGGTGTGTTTCTAACAAGGTTGTATTATACTATGTTTTTAATAAAAAATATTTAAAAAAATTATTTATCATGACATTATTCAAGTATAAGAGCCATCTGTTTTTCCTTGTGGTAGGAGACAGGGACACTTGCTTGCACAGATCATAAACAAGTAAAGGTCTTATAGTGGAGAGACCAAGGTAATTGTAACAGATCAATTCCTGGAACCATGATTGTTCTCTTAATGTTTACATAATGTTATTTTATTGCACAATCATCAATAGGGTTACAATAAGGTTACACTGCATTAGTGTAACTGGAAAGTAAAAAATGTTTATTACTTAATATCCGGTGAAGTATCTTAATTTTATCCATTGGAAATTGGTTGGATTGTGTAAAGTGTTCTCAGTATATCAACAGGCATGAGGGGAGGTGTTGATGAAGGTGTGACGTCACAGAAAGGTTAAAAAACAATTTCAATTTGTTGTAATACTATTTTACAACCACTAGTTGTCAGTAGCTTAACATGTGGAGTGTAGACAGGAAGTCATAAGAATGAGAAAACAGGCCATCTTGAAAAAGCCTTGTATGTTACAAACATTAAAGTTGGGGCAAGTATATTTGTATTTTGAATATCGTGCACTGACGAATCATTTACAATACGTCCGGAAACACATTAAGAAGGCACATATATATTTAATTTTGATGTTGTTAATTTAATTGTGTATAAAGTAGTTTTTGTATAATTTATTATACTTCATTTTATAATTAATGCACCTTTGATGCCAAAGCCAATTGTAACATTGCTACTTTGTAGTATATTTAGAACCAATTACTAGCAAACATGTTTGTGTCAAAACAACAAAAAAGTGTCCTTTGATGTCAACATCTTCACTGAAGTTGTTAAAGCGAATGCCGCAGTTAAATTGGAACTTGCATTGTGCTTTCAAAGTTGTATGGCTGAATAGTGCCCCTCTCCTCACATGCCAGCGTTTGGATGCCTGCCGAGGCTCTGCTGGACATATGTATTCCCTCAACAATTCTCATCACCACTGAATATAATTGCTACCTTTGTAGGCAGTAGGAGATGCCAAGGAGCAGATGAGTGAGAAGAATTAATTAATGGTAACCCATTTAGTGGGCAGCCAAGGGGAGGGGAAGATCTGGGGCAAACAGAGATCCTGATTGGACGAGACTGCAGTTGAAGGTGATTGTGTGTGCGTATGTTTGTGTGTGGGCCATTATTGTGGAGGCTGGGCTGTAAGGAGGGTGAAGGGCTAAGTACTATAGCTTATTTCTGTCTGTGTGTGTGAGGCACAGCAAATGTATGTTTGTGGGTCATGGGATTAGATATACTGCCATTGTTTTAGGCTTGATATAAAGTATTTGACTGGAGGTGTGTGTATCATGGATAAAATCTAGTTTAATACTTTACTGTACACTAGCCCATGCTGTGACCGGCAGATTCTGACCTGGTGCCATGATGCCATAGGATTGGAGAGAATCCAATAGTGCTGCAGGCCACTGCTGTTACGAGGCTGTTAAGTACAGGATACTATAGTATCTATATGATACTATAGTGTCTATAGAATACTATAGGGTAACGTGTGCTTTTTGTTTACTCTTTAAGGGACTGAGATTGTGATTAATGTTCACAGCACAATATATCTCAATAAGGTTCTATTTGATGACAACTAACTAATGTAGTTGCCTACATTAGTTCACATCAACTAACAATTAACAATAATTTATTTAAATTTATTTGTTAATTTCAACATTTACTTATACATATCAAAATTGTTGTCTGTTAACATTTGTTAATGCACAATGAACTAACATAACAACTGTGAACTAAAACTGTAAATGAACTAACATAAACATTTGTATTTATATCAACTAACAATAACAAAGATCATAATTAGTTCATGTTAGCAAATGCATTAATTCATGTTAATGAATGAGAACTTATTGTAAAGTTTTACTATCTTTGTCTTAGAACTTACTGATTAAATATGTGGATGAATGCACATCTGTGTAGGCTGAATCTTTAGTAATAATATTTATGAATAATTTGTTATCATAATATTCATTGTTATAACCATTATATTAATACTACTAAATAAATATTATATTTCCTGTTTTCAGTCTTGGCATTTCTACCATGACCTACATAACTATAAATGTGCCTTCAGCTTTAACGCAGTAACGTGTCATCAGTACAGCATCTCAGACTTGACAATGTCTGCCAGCTACGTTCCAAGTACAGTCTGACAGAGGCCTGCAGCTACTGCGCCTGCAGGCACTTTACATTTGACACTCAAACAGAGAGTCAAAAACCATAAAATGGCTTCCCTACAAAATGAAAACAGATCACACTCAGCTGTTTAAAGCAGTAAAGAGGAAAAAGTTAATGTTTACTTATAACGAATATGTTCCTTTTAAGACAGCCATGCTTTATTATACATCTTGATAGGTAGACAACTAGACAGCTCCTTCCATCTCATGTAAATGCCACAAATCATAGAGGAAATATTAATCACAAAAGCCTTTAAGCGTCTTATCTCGGAAACTCCCTAGATAAGAGGGACAGGTCCTACGATTGGTTTATGCACTTTGCTTTAAAGCTATTTGTCAGTATTATTTGGGCTCACTTTTTAACGTTTTATATTTAGACTTAGTTTAGGTTTAAGGTTATATTTATTTATATATATTTATTTATTTAGATTCGACATGTTGAAACGATTGATAATAGTTCTACAGTTAAAATATTGTTGCATTAATTAACAATATTCTACTATATTAAGGCTGTAATTATTTAAAGTAATTTAAAGTGAAGTTAAACCAAATATAAGCTGCTGCCGAAAGCTGTTAAATGCTGCCTGTGAAGAACGCATTCCAAGGTAGGAAGCACGTCCAAATGTTTGCTTCTCTTCCCGTCTCCGTTGTTTGAACAATAGATTTAAAAATAAACAAATAATAAAGTAAAATAGATTATATTTTTATATCTGTAATACAAAACACGTGTTTTGGAACGCAAGAAAGCGCATATTTTATTACGAATGTTTGTTAGTTATCAAACAGCTATTTTAATATTTTAAATATTTATTAAAAAGTCTGTTTTAAGTCATATGCACAGTATTCGGCACTAGGACCGCGCAGCTCTGCAGACAGCAGCAGTAGCGTCTCTTTGTTCAACGCGCAACATCTCTCCTCCTCTCGCGCTTCCCATCATCACTGCTACACTGGTCTGGATGAGTGCAGCGGCAGCAACATGGCTGTGAATCTCAGCAAGAACAGACTGGCCCTCTTAACAGCCTACCAGGACGTTATCGACGAGACGTCGGCAACTGACTGGTAAGTGAAACGATATCTAATTGAACGGACATATTTGTTTCAGTGTGGTTTAATTGCATTGCACAGAAGCGAATTTAACTTCAAATGTAACTATATGCGCATGGAATGGGATGCACGCATTAATGCGTCTGGGATGGATGCTGAATCTTCGTTTATATATTCTTGGGGAATATATATAAACGCAGCTGTAAAACAAATTGCAGTTGTAAAACAAATTGTTTGTAAATACCTGAATAAAATGTTTTAATTTACTTTGGACATTTAAATGTTAAAAAGCATGCTCGGATACATGTTGTATCCACCAAAAAAACATACTCCGTAATTTTCGGATGGATTTCATACTTATTTGCTGTACTCGAGAGCGTACAGTACATTGCAGTTTATGCTCTGACCTCCGGAGAGTTGTGCAAGGGATTTTTTTACTGTTTGCTCAGTTCAAGGGAGTCTCCACTACAGCTCTCGTGATTCGTCAGTAGAGACAGTATCAGATGATCGGGAAAACACAAATATTTGCAGCTTTCCTGGTTATTTTGTCCAGGGACTTCTTCTCCACTTGTACCGCAGACAGAGATGAGCGAGGCAATAAATGTCAGTCAATCAGTACCTTTTATTTACATTTATGCATTTGGCAGACGCTTTAAGCGACTTACAGTTGATTCAAGTTATACGTTTTGTCAGTGCATGTACTCCCTGGAAATCGAACCCACGACCTTTGCGTTGCTAGCATAATGCTTCACCAACTGAGCTACAGGAACATTGTGTGTGCTCCTGCTTATTTTTGTACCAGATAAGGGTGGTGCCACTATTATAACTGTACCAGACTATTTGAAGTCCCTGTAATGCTCGTTTACTTTAGGCATGGCCTCCATGGCCCCTACACAGTCCGGTGAGGTATCTTTTTCTCTTTGTGTTGA
Source organism: Botia almorhae (assembly GCA_036877575.1). Taxonomy (NCBI): domain Eukaryota; kingdom Metazoa; phylum Chordata; class Actinopteri; order Cypriniformes; family Botiidae; genus Botia; species Botia almorhae. The sequence goes on along the minus strand of JAZGTJ010002854.1, from coordinate 12,542 downwards.
AATAAAACTGGCTTGTAGCTCTTTGGTGCAACTCTTTTTCAAAGAGAGCACGTGTTCAGTGAGGCATTGTTGGTTCAGCACCCCTGGAGAACTAGTGTTATTATGGTAATGATTATGGAAAAATGATTCTGAAAAAAGCAGGTTACTGATAATGTTTTGGTAATAAAACCTGCAGTAATAAAACCCATTAAACAGACCACGTCTGTTCCTCAGAGTCTCGTTTTCATTTGTGTAAAATTTAATATAGTGTGTATAGTCAGGATTGATATTGGTCATATTGGTCATTGGTTCTGATTGGTCAATTGTACCATCCAATAGTCTGATATTTCTCTACAACCACTGGACATTCAGTAATATGAAACACTCATCCTGGCCCCTTTAGTGGCATTATTTAAATATTAATATATATATACAATATTATTTATTGTTATTATTTAGTATGTATTGTTAATATTATATAATATTAACAATAATAATAACAAATCTTTAACAGTATTCTGTCTAATTACTTACTTATGGTGTACAGTCATGTAAATGGAGGGATAATGTACAAATAGCTGCTAGTTAATGCCAAAGAAAATCCTTCAAGCTAAAAGACTGATCGTACTGAGCTGATCGTACATTATCCATCATTTGACCACCCTGCTCTCCAGTTATTAGTACTGCCATTGAAATATGAACCAATGACGGTATATTTAAATAACAAAAAAGTATAGAGAAATATAATATATAAATATGACTAAATCTGATGAATATCAGCTTATCAGTTTGTCCTAGATATCGCTGAGTCATCACCAGTCTAAAGATCTGTTGCCACTATGTCTAACTGGTAAAAATAAAACACTTTTGCATTCACTTTGGACATAAAATCAACCATTTCTTATTATGAAAAGGATTCAAATCCTCCTAGTTTCATTGGGATGTTTGTTTTCTGAATCAACACTGTAATTGGCTTGATTATATGATTCTTGCTTTGAATAAACTCTTGTCCCAGAGTCGCCCCATCACAGATGGTTGATGTGAGGGTAACAAAGACTTTCAGACTGCCTTCCTCTGTGTCCACCTTTAAATCTTAGTCTAAACAATGCATCTCTCCTACGTGCTCACGAACACTCAACTATACCAGGACCAAACACAACCCTGCACTTTCCTGTAAGTGACATGCATAATAGGCTTTTATACCCACATAGTTGACCTTATTACCTCACAGAGTGTGGCTGTCCTTGTTTGAACAAACTCTAATTTTTCTTCCTGGTATTCATTCATGTGGCCTTAAGCCTCTGTGTCTCTGTAACCGTAACACAAAGCAAACTGTGTTTAAAATGGTGGCCAAGCTCACAGGGTCATCAACACTGTACAAACTACATCAACAGGGAACTGGCTAAAGCTACTATACCCAATTTGGCTTCCCAACCTGGTGAGACACAACAGATGCTGGAATCAGATTGTCTCAAGAGCATGTGTAAAGAGATGGAGGATGGGTTACGGGCAAGGCTGTAGCTAGGAATTCTGGGCCCCAGACTGTGTGTTGCTTTGGGCTACTTGCCTTTTAAGAAATAAAATTAAGAAATGGTTGCGGGGCCCCGCAGGCCCCTAGAATCGCCCCCACGTTTCACCCAACTACGTACAGCACTGATTGTATGTCATTCTTTGGGTTGAGGAGTGCCGTGATTGCTTTAAAGGATTCTGATGTGTGGAGAGCCATAGGCTTCACAAAAGACAGACTTTTGATGTTGGGCAAAGTGAGGTGATGCAAGGCCAGCTGGGATAGAGTAAAATATCAAGAGTATTCTCAAATATCAAACAAGAATTGTCACAAAGAATGTTTGGACCGATCTAAAGAAAGCTCACGGACATTTGATCTGCATAATGTATCATGGCTTCAGGATTAATGATCTGTCATGTACAGTGAAGTGTGGTGAAGGCAGGAGTCTGTCTGCTCGCCTGTCGGTTTATATCATCTGTCTTTGTTAGAAAGAGCAACTTATGTTTCAGCTAGGAAAGTGTTGCAAAGTAACAGAATCTATAGATTTAAAGCTTTAAATATTGATTTAAATCCGAAATCAAAAACACATTGCATATTCAGAGTTTCATATTACAGTTCGGTTTGGTTGATAACATGTCTTTGTACTTAATTCTGAAGTTGAATTTTAATCAACAACAAATGTGTTGTGGACCAGCACCCACAGTTTCCTTAACTTTAGTGCCGGTGTAGATTTTTAGGGACCTAATCGCACTGCAGGGCATCATGCACAGGATGTCTTGTGTAACACTGCAGCAGGAAAAGGCAGAAAAAACAGACTTCTCACAGATCCTGCTTGCTGTTTTAAATCAGGTTACATAAGTTTAAATAATGGAGCTGTGCATTATAATATTTAGCAAATTTTAGTGACACAAGTACATCTTATAGAAGAGAAGATTACAAACAGTATTTTACTGACAAACTTGGAATATGTTATTATACAGATCTAGACCAATAACTCTATAAAGAAAGCATATGGTGTTGACAAAATAATTAGCATTACAAACATTAGATGTTCTGTTTACAAGTGGTCTTCTGGAAGATATCATAGCTTCTGTACTTAAGCAGCTGGTAAATGGGAGGATTGTTCCATTTACGGATGCTAGTGGCATAGAAAATACAAATTACTTTGTGTGAAATGTTTGTGGTCATATTGAAATTTACTGATTTATGCATCCTGGCAAATCTGAGGACAGTTTGAGACATTTTTGGCATCTCTTCTAAAGCGCTAGACGTGAGATTACAAGGGTCATTTCTCAGGAGGAATATTTGAGATTTGAGCAAAAGTCTTCATTTGATTTCCATGGTAACTCATTGCTATCTAGGAGAAGCAATTGAGAGAAGATATCTCATTTCAGATTTTATTTTTTTATGGATTGATTTTTCCAAAGATGACGCCACTGATCTGCTTTTCTGGAAGCAATTCTTTAGTGTCACATTGGTGTGGTTGACTTGTATCTCTTTCCAAACCAAACCAGACAGAAGCGTTTGCCATTGCCAAAGCACAAGCTTTGCCTCTTCAGCAAGAAGCTTGTCTATTCAGCAGAGCTCAAACCTTTATAGTTTTTGTTTAAGTCTTCCCAGCACAAATCAAGCACACACAAACCCCTGAACCAACTCTCCTGTTTGCATTCAGCTGCCAAGAAATGTCAAGGAAACCAGAGTGAGGACTGGAAATTCACAGTTCACATGGGGTACCAGACCCTATAAAATAAAAAACATTTCCCTAAATGTGTGGTGCAAAGTCTAGACCTCAAACTTACCTACAGGGAGTTGATATCTCTAAAGTCCCACAGTCTGATTCCGGCATTCCTTCTGAATCATGTCAGCAACTTAATCATCTACCATTTATCATGATAAACCAGTGCTGCGGAAGCTGCTTTGAAACTGGAGTTTGCCAAGCGGCATGTCACTCATCATATAAAGTAGTTCAAATACAGTTAAGCCGTAGTTAAGAAAGTAGAAATACTTATTTGATCCGTGAATCTTTTTTTCTGCCAGCAAACTGTTAAGCTAACTGCTAAGCTAAAACTAATAACCCATGACTTGCAATAAGCCATGAGCTAAACAGCTACTTTTTTAAAACAGGTAAACTATTGTCACAAGCTACATTGTTTTTAAAACAGCTAAACTATTGTCACTACTGAAAAATTTAGTTAAATTAGTAGCGATGCTACTTTTAGTTAGTTACTCCTCAGGACTGACCAACGACTATTGCAAGAGAAGGATATAAGTCTCACATGTCCTGTGCATGTAAAAAACATAGTATTGTATTTTTTAAAAAGACAGTATGACCAAAAGCACAGTAGTGATGCCTGCTGTAAAAACAACAGACTGAGTGTAGAGTAATTGATGGGATTGCATGCAGTGTTATCACTCTGCAGACACAGTGATGTGCCGTGTGGGTAATGGATGGACTCAAGGCTGTTTGTGAAAGGCAGCTGATTCAGATCACGGCTGTCTTCTTTTCTCCTATAGGCCTGTAAGTGGCAGATATTAATAACAAAGGCGGCCCCTTCCCTGGTTCCTGACCCTTGCCTCACCTCCCAGTCGTGATAAGATCCAGACCACAACATTCTCAAGTTACGTCTGGGTCCAGATTTGAGCATTTACAATTCTGATAGTTAATAAGAATTGTTAAAAAGCACATTTTTTTCTATAATAAACTATAATACCTACAATGACTAATTAATAAAAAAGTAAAAGCTATTAAGATATCAGACAACAAATGCCACTTTTTGTTTGTTTGGTCTGTTCTCATATGTTTTAATGTTTACATATTTTGAACCTTTCCTTGTACGCAATGCATAGTGTACATCCACATTTTGTTTGGCAAAAAGCATTAAACAAGATACAGGAAATACAATTTGGCTTCTTTATCTGAGTAAACAAATAAATAATGAACATATTGCCATAATGAATTATTTGTTGTAGCACTAGTGAGAGCCGCAGTAACTGAGAGGCTGCAGACTGCGATTTACCACAGAAGAAATTGAAGCTGTTTCTTTCCTGGGAGTTTATTTGTTCTCATAACTTCAGAAAATGGCATTCTATATTTAAACTCAACTTGAAATGAAACAAGACTGAAAAAAATGCACTTCTGGTTTTGGTTATAATGTGTTATGACTGTTTTGTTTTGTTATGATGTGTTGTTTGGCCAGCTAATGTTTTTTAAGGGTGATAAATTGTTGAATTGCTAATGTGTGGTGTTGACAGGTCATGTGTCGTGTTAGAGACTGACACTGCAACAGTAAGACTTTCATGTTTTGTGTTTGTTTTTTTGCAGACTAGTTATTTTTGTACTTTGCCAAAGGTGCCACCTAATTCAAGAATGTGAAACAAAGGCAGACGTATTGGAACATTTTTCCAAGTTCATGGTATCTTGCCGAGGGACAAATCCTTTTTTTTCTGGATGGATCTCCAAACTTGCCCGGGTGGCTCAGTCTGAGCTAGGTTGAATGATTCCTCAGATGGAATTCCTTGTGGCTTTCATGTCTGTATGGGGCAGAACATCTGGAACATTCTTGCATTGGATTGACTGCATTATTGAGAAGCCACTTAACTTAATTATGTTGATAGTGATGTCACAACACCCATACATCTGCACAGAGCGATATAGGCACAGCCATGCGGTCCTATCTGAATGTTAGGATGAAAATTGGAAGGAATTAGGATTGAATTTAAGCCTTTGTATTCCTGTAGCTCAGCTGGTAGAGCATTACGTTAGCAGCGCAAAGGTCATAGGTTTGATTTGCTAGGGAACACACATACTGACAAAATGTATAAACTGAATGTAACACTGTAAGTTGCATTGGATAAAAGCATCTGTTAAATGCATAAAGCTTTTGATTTATTTCTGTTTAAAACACAGAGAGAAGCCAGACTTCAAACCTGATAGATTTTAATGTATTAGCCAGGTTTGCTGCAAGTTTGATAATGAAAAGGTTTCATCCTCATCTTTCATCAAAGGCTTAAATCTCTTAAAATGGCGGAAAGCACCAAATACTACTGAGGGCTTGTTTAATCTTACAATGATTTGATATTACGAAAGAAGATTCATCCAGAATTAAGCTTTTAGATAGAAGGCCCCGCTGGGTTCTGACCTGGTGGAACTTCCCATCAGGAAACTCTTCTGCTAAAATAAATTTCCCAGTTTCCCTTCTGACTGGCAGCTGTTGACTTCCCCACATCAAAAGCTCTTTGGCATTGGTCCTTCCATTCATTTCAGTTCTGTTGACGAGGCTAAAATTAACACTGACATGCATTGGTCGCTGTTACTTCACTTACAAATTTAATCTCCTTAACCAATTTACAGTGTGGATTCTTGGCAATAATTAACCATTTGTTCAAATGAAGTTTGACTTCAGGCAGATTTTGAACAGGCATATTTTTTTGTAGCTCTTCTGAGACCGAAATTGTCTTCACAAATGAATCTAACACGAACAAGTGTAGAAAACCTGCTTATTTAAGTGTGCCTTCTAATTGGACTAATTTATGTTTATCAACTGTATTTTTTGTACATGATTCAGATGTCATTTATTTTCAATGAGAGATGGCAGTTGGAGGCGAAATGAGAAACAGAGCCTGTCATGCATCAGAAATCAACTGTCATACATCAGAAATCAATCCTTTAATGGATTCTGCTGAATTTGCAGTAAGACGTTTTCCTGAAAGACTACAGTACATTATTAAATTGGCTCTATAGCTTTACTTGTAGCACCTGTAACTGGACTTCATCTCATTACTGAGATTGGATCTATTTTTAGAGGTGTGCTTTCATCAAGGTCATTCATCACAGACACTCCATGAAGGATCTCAGTAACCGTTTGCATGAAGATCCTCTTTCTTCACTTAAAATGACAAATAACTGTGGTGATCATTTCTGGAGGTCATAATCTGATTGATGGAGGAGGACTTTTGTGGTCAGTATGTTCTGAATCTTGAGATATGAGAAACATTGAGTTCCAGAAAGTGTAACGTAATGCAGCCATTTAAAATATGGCAACCCGTGTGTGACTAGCATGTTTTTGTTTTATTTTTGGAAATCATATCCTCAGTCTTCACTGATTTGGTTACATTAGGTGGCATTTTTAGTTTTCTAAATGTGTGCTGGATTCTACTCCAGAGTATTTTGAAGTTGTAATGGCTGCAAATGAAGTCCTTGCAGAAAAATGTGCGCTAATCCCTTTTGAAAATGTATATTTTACGTCCCTGACAGGGACGGGGCTCCTGTACGTGGATAAGACTCAGGGAATTATGGGAAATGATTTGCTTAGCGTGGGTGTTGGTTGAAAGCTCACAACTGTCTGAGACAGGGACGAGAGGTGAGCTTTGAATCTGAATGTCGTTTGAATTTGAAAGTCTTTTATCTTAAAAACATTAACTCCACCTATGGTGGAGCCCATTTGTAGAGCAAATGAGAGGCAAATTTTGGTAAAAGCCCAGTTTGTCCTATCATTACTAATGTAGAATGTTTTTTTTCTTGAACATTTTTTCTGCTTGTAACTTTAAAGTTAGTGTTTCAAATCCCCCTGCCTTTTTATGCCCCCGTTTGCTTACTAAAAAAGGATTATTGCCGTTTACATATGCACAGATTTTTAATGTGACGTGAAGCTTAATTTAAGTCAACAGCACTGGGTTTGATGTTAGCTTTCTGTTGTGGTGTGTGCAGGACGGCTAGTTTCGCAGTGAGTTCCCAGGGCCCCTGTGTTGTCCATCTGGCTGTGTGCTTAGCCTCGTTCTCATCCACAATAACATTTGCTATGATTAATTCTGAATCCTGCGACAAGAGGAGTTGCTGGCCTGTCAGCTGATGTTAGGGATTTAGGGAAAAATCGTACATGCTTAAATGTTCTCCCACCATGCAGAACACCAAAATCTAAGTGTTATTCATGCTAACTTATGACCAGGCTAATAATACATTTTAAGAGACTAGGGCCAGCTGCAAAAAATCCTATATATACATAGGAATTTTAGATATAGATATTTTAAACTGAGAGTGAGTTTGTAGCAAGGTCAAAAGTTCAATATTAACAGTAAAAATAAAAAATGAACATGTTCAAAGAAAGAAGTAGTTAAATCCATAAAAAAGTCAAAATCCATACAACAGCATCATTCATCATATTAATAATAATCATGCACTGAAGACCTCACTACATTTCTTTAGTTTTATTTTACATTATTTATTTTCCAATTTACAGTTTTTCAATTTTTTTATTTTGTCCTCTTGCTTATAATTTGTTTATTTGTTTTTTATTGATAATTGTTTACTTAACTGTTTTGAATAATGACTTAAAAACTGTATATTAATTTCTACCTTTTAACATTTAATTTAAATTTTTTAATGTTTAATTTTAAGATTATTAGTTATATACTTATATCAGAACTGTATTTGCATATTTCCTGTATTTTTAATAAACAAGAAAACAACAACTAAAACTGAAAATGCTCCTCCTACCAGTCATAGTGCATCTCAATGGTAATTGAGGCATGTCTGATTTTTGTGTTAAATTTGAGAATTTTAATAATTTCGTAACTTCTGTCATTTCGGTTGTGTGCATACGAACAGAGCCATCAACATTATTTAAAAGCATATGGCTCCAGTCTCCATCCCTTGGTGAATTAACTGAGTAAATCAAGACCTTGGACTATCTCAGCATGTCGAGAAGGCGCAATTTGTCTAAAGGGCATATTTTGGCAGACAGGCTGTGTATTCAAACAAACAGGCAGCCAGAGAGCCTCACAGCCTGAAGGGACCAGATAGTGACTACTGCATTTGAATCAGTACATTGGTATATTTGATCAATGATGGGCGGTCTTGGACGCTACCTGTTGATTCTGACAGGATCTGTACCTGTCATTAAAATGTCTGTAACAGTCTCAGAGAATTAGGGACACAGATTTACACCCACACAGATTTTAGTCCCCACATATGCAGGGGAATGACACAGTTAAACAAAAAAAATATATGTTATATGCATATTAGTAATTTTACCATTTAGGTCAGGTTCTGTGGGGCACCTGGGGAATCAGCCAAGTCCTTATTAAAACATTTAGGCAGAGATGCTAGTGAGCACCAGTTTTATTTAATCTCACCCACATTCATGCAGTACTTTGGAGCGTTTACCTACATGACTAAACCTCAAGTGATTTGTACTGCTAGTTTTGGTCTTCTTGATGTTATATTAAGATTTAATATTATTGAGAGTTAATATTATTTAGGAATACAAGATCTGCTGTGAAATGAGGATTATGGAATTGGGGTCAGATTTGTTTCCCCACACCCACTAGCAGAAGGTCAGATACGAACTGCATTTAAAAGCTTCTGCTGAAGCTATTGATCCAGAGAGCCACGGCCTAATTGAGCCGATCACAATTTAAATGCCACATCCAGATAAATGTGAATGAATGAGTGATCAAATGTCCTTTAGGCACTGATATAGGACTACAAGTACAGGGAATGTGGATTAATGCCGTGTCTCATTCAGGTTGTATATGGGATTTTCCTAACTGGTATCTCTGACCTGCAGCTATACTGGTTTCTGATATACGATTCCTCCAAAATGACATAAAATGCAGCAAAATGAATCTAGCTTTTGGTTTGCAGGTGTGCTGCTTTTAACAGTGAAAAGTAGTTACTGTTTTACAGGACTGTTAACCATTAAAATACTTGCTACATCGATTCTTTGGCTTGATGATTTTTTTTACTGTCTAAAAAGTGAATGTTTATCAAAGGAATAGTTCACCCAAAAATGTAAACAAAAAAACATTACTTGCCCTCATGTTGCTCCAAACCAATATGTCTCTTTTTCTCTTCTTGAAATCACAGAGATAATAAATATCTGATAATACATATCTGATTTTATTTTGGATTTAGTACAATAATACAATAAGACATATTTGAACACTTTAGAAAATACACAAAAAGTCAGTAAGAAAGTATGTGAGATTTATCTTATAAAGTATTACATGAAATATTCACAAAAACATAAAATATTACTTCCATAAACATTACATTGTAACATTTATAATAATAATTTTTTATCTTAGTTTAATGGTAACCATCTGTTTCGTTTTGGAATTCCAGTGCAATGATGCTTATATTTAGCTAGTTATATTACTGGTTTTATTACCGCATAATTTCTTCAGTTACTAATTTGAGTGTATGCAAATTTTCCAAATGATATTCTCACATGGATCATTTATCATATCGCTAAAGATGAGAGAGTGTTAAACTAACCATTGGGATGAGAGAAATATTTGCAAATGAATAAAAAGATTTGCACAGAGGTGAATTTCTGGCACAAAGTGTATGTTATATAGCTCATACAGCCTACAGAATCACAATCTAAGTTAAAACGGGTTTATTTGCTTAGTAAATTGGAGTTTAAAAGGAACATTATCTAGGTAGGTGGTCACCAAAACATACATGAGTGGTGTAGGATTTAAAACATTCAATAAATAGAATAAATATATAAATACTTAAAAATGCTAAAAAAAACCTGTTTCTTCAAGGTGCTGTATGCTAGAAATTCTGTGTTCAGTGTCCTTTATAATCACACTATAGCAGGAGCGTATTTTCCTTAATGGTATTTGCTTATTAGCAAATAAAAGAACAGAGGCATTTACATTATGTTGCAGTCTGCATCCAAATGTGTTTAAAGTGTAATAATATAACCACAATCGATCCCTTTAACAGAGGCAATGGTTCAGAAGCAATAGCGTTTCAGCAGTGGGAATTTGATTGCCTTTGTTTTTGTTTTTATGACTGTTGTCCTTCCTGCTGATTTTTGAGACATTTAACCTCTGAGAACTCAAGGGACAGACAGAGCGTGAAAAAAACTGGATGAGAGAGAAAGTGGAAGATTTGGAAGCTAAGACAGAGGTTTAGAAGGGGAAAGTGAGATCGAGAGAGTATGATCCCGGGATATAACAGCTCAGGCTGCGGTTTGCTGAGGTAAGCACGTCACTGAAATGAATGACGTGATGGGGGCACTATTGAATTGATGGGTGGTGGCTTATGCCAGGCTGTGGATCTGTTCATTCCGCACGGATATAAAAACAACTACACCCAGACTGTATATCCTGATGTTCTTTATTCTCTCATCCACCTCATTCATTCCTGTTTGTTCTGTCTCTTGTGCTCAAACCTCAGTGGTTCACGCAGTGCCCCGTTATGATTGGTTGATTCTTTTACACTGACTTGCAGTGGCAATACATAAAGACCTTTAGTGTGAACATTGTAACAGATAAAAACTGCACCAGTCCACGTCATTCCTGGCAAGGGATATCTTTTCTGCTCCGGTGGGGGCAAACAGACTGCCGCAGTGGAATTTTAATACCCTGCAGACATCAATCAGTTAGAATGGAGCTTATTGCACCTGAGATTGTTGTGTCCCTTTTTTGGCCTTGCTAGGGATAGGTGTACACTCCTGCCACTCCTGTCCGTCTTTAAATGATGCAGAATCTAGTCGTTTGGATTCCGTACAGATGTTAAACAGATCCCAGAAAATCATAAGCAATCTTGTGACGTCGTCTCTCCCTTGCAGAGCTGCTAACAAGCGTGTCAGACACGGAGACCGTGTTAGAGCTGCACAAATAGATTTGAGAGAATTTAGTTTGTGTCTGTAATCAATAGGAAGATAGAATAATACAGGTTAGGCTAAAATAGGAGAAATAATCTTCTGTTTGGTGACACATGAGGGTGAGGTTATAAATCAGGATTTCCTCATTCATTTTAATATGGTACCACAGATACATCACTGATTCTACCGTCCAGTTCTTTGTCCTTTTAAAGTAAACAATGTTTTTGTAATTGTTTGAACAAGAAAAGGTCTGCCAATGTGGATGTCTTTCCCTGTCTAAGAATAAAACAGCCACAGCAGAGATCTCACCTTTATTCGGAGAGTTGAGATCCGTGATTGATGCTGCTACAGGAGTCTAGATAACTGTCCTTGCTAAATTTAGCCGCGGAACGACCAAGACAGTAATTGAAAACGGATGAGGGATGTTGCTTTTTTTCTTCTGAATCCAATTTCTGATCATCCTTCAAGATAAAAGTGTGTTTAATGATAAAAATAGCCAAGGATAGACCCAGGGGATGCACCTGTATTTTAAAACATAATGCTTCCTTTCTCACTTCAAGGATGTTGCTGAATGGACACTTAATTTCAGATAATACATTCTTGGGCTGTGAGTCTAAGTCACTTAGAGAGAAAGTAAACCAGCACAGAAATGAGGCAGAAAAGGTGACTATAATGTGAATTTGTCTAAAAAATCTCTAATCACTGAATTTGGCAACAAACTGATATTGCCATTTTTCTGATATGATTATTTTATTATCATTTTTAATGTTTACGAGCCCATAACAAGTCCCTCTTGCAACGATAAATAAATAAATAATTTGGTACCGAAAAGGTGATGATATTTCATTTAACCCAGATATTGGACCTAGAGGATCTGGGATTGTAGGATCAGCAGTGAAGTCTATTCAGATCCACTTGCCTAAAAAGTGACGTGGAAGCTTCAGTCTGTGGGTGTTTTCCGGGGATAACAGGATTTGCCCCCGATGATGGTGGCAGTTTCACAGGAATGGCATCAGTTCTGGCCTACAATCACAATGCAGAGCTGGACAGATTGAAGCTCCTGCGGATGTTACTGCTGACATATTTCTGACAATTGTCTGTCCTAGAAACATTCCACATGTATGTCATAGTAGTGCAGAAAAGCTCCGAACAAGACAACCGTATCTTCTCAAGAAGAGGTTTTCCTGAGCTATAGTTTATTGCACACCATTGTATTAAAAGGTGTATTAAAAATATTGCTAGTTAGTACTTTCTGGACGAAGGTGTGAATGTTTTTGTCTCGGATGTTAGACTCGCAACAATGCTAGGATGTTGTGGGAGGTTGCTAGGGTGTTGCTATACAGCTGCTAAGGTGTAGTTTCTAGCATACTGCTGTACAGGGGTTGGACAATGAAACTTAAAAACTGGCCAATTTAGTTCTGGAGGTTTCATGGCTA
>JAZGTJ010002853.1:0-39244 GCA_036877575.1 Botia almorhae | reverse complement strand
GTCAGCTTGAGTTCCCAGAGCGCACCAGGAACCTCCGTCCTGAGGGTGACGGCGCACGATCCAGACGCCGGAGAGAACGGCAGGGTTATTTACCGTACGGTGGCTGGTGGAAGCTCACCATTCTTCACCCTCAACAAAGACTCTGGTGAGACCATTAGATCTGCCCTCATTTCATTTACGTAAGCTATCAAACACAGTATCATACAATGGAGTAGGTTGATGGCCATCAAGCACAGAACCCGCATTATTCCAATGTAATGTTTTTGATTGCTGAGTTATGCGTATTCGTTTTCTCAGCTTAATGGAAATGTTTATTTTGGCGACGTGTTTTCCCAGGTGTGATCTCACTGTCGCGTGCTCTGCATGGAAAGACAAACTCGGTGGTTACGATGGTGATCTCAGCTCAAGACGGCGGTGGTCTTACCGCTCCGGCCAACGCCAGGGTCAACATCAGCATTGTGGCGGCACTGGTCGCACCTCCTGTGTTTGAACAAGCTCAGTACTACTTCGTGGTTTCTGAGGACGCCCTGCATGGAACACAAGTTGGCACTGTGCGGGCCAACGCTAAGAACGGTGGGTGAGCTGATTTCAGAGGTTTTTCTGTTGCCCTGTCCTCCTTTGGCCGCTACCTCCCTTTTCGGCCGGTTTAAACACACAAACTAGACTTCAATGCGGAGCCACATTTATCAGTCGCACTGACGTGTGCTGAAAGGCGGCATCTGGCTTTTGTCTCCATGGTGCACCACTTGAACAAATAGGCAGGAAACCACTGTACACAGCTCATTTAGAATATACATTAATCATAGATTCTTTTTCACCTCCTAGTTTTTTTTTGATTATTCATGCGCTCCATCCCGGTCTAACATGTTGAGAAAGAACTTGTATCAGGTTTGTGTTTCTTGTTCTTGCCTATGCTGTGAACTGATGTGTCTTTTGCTAATTGCCTCCTGGTTCTTAGGTGTCTCCAAGGACATCTCCTACACCATAAGCTCTGGTGACCCAAATGGCTATTTCACAGTGGATTCGGAGACAGGGGTTTTGAGAACGAGCTTGCCTCTGGATCACGAAATCCAACCGAGCTTGAATCTGGAAGTTCAGGCACATTATGGGAACCCACCAGCCTTTGGCCAGACTCGTGTACGAATTACAGTGGTAGACATTAATGACAACGCACCCATCTTCTTGCCCTCTTCATCTGAGTCTCTGATTCTGCCTGAAGACACTAGGATGGGTACAGTGGTTTACAAGGTGCAAGCAGAGGACCGTGACTCAGGGCCAAATGGTCATCTGAGTTTTGACCTGTTCACCAGCAGCGCCCAGAGAACCTTCAGCATTGATCGCAACAGCGGACACATCCGTCTGATCGGGAGTTTGTCGTACGAGACCGTGCCTCGTTATGACCTGCAGGTCATTGCTAAAGACAGTGGAGCTCCTCAGCTAAGCTCTACCTTCACACTGGTTGTCCACGTGCAGGCCGAGAACAGCCATGGACCTGTGTTTGATAGCCTCACATACAGAGTAGAGCTGAAGGAAAGCACACCACTGAACACCCGTTTCCTGCAGGTGCGAGCTGTAAACAGAGATGGCAGTAGTTCCACCGGAGTGTCATCTGCATCATCTGCTCCTCTTGCCTACCACCTGCACCCAGACGGTGACGCTGCGGGGTTTGGCATTGTGTCTGATAGCGGCTGGCTGTTCGTGAAAAGCTCCCTGGACAGAGAAGTCAAGGAGATGTACCTCCTCACAGTGATGGCTACATCAGGCTCCGGGCAGTTGAAGAAGACAGGTAGCACCACAGTGCGCGTGTCCGTAACGGATGAAAATGACAACTCCCCGCGGTTCACTCAGGAGAGAGCATTCCTGGCAGTGCCCGAGAACCTGCCAGCAGGCACCGGTTTTGGGCGGGTGTCTGCCAGCGACAGGGATGCTGGTCTCAACGGTCGATTGAGCTACCGCCTGCTCCATCCGGATCGACACTTCCAGATCAACTCTCACACTGGTAAACTTTAAATATGGGAGACAGTCCAGTCCAGTGATTTTAAAGGATGTCATTGTGGCTTTTGCCATGGCAACAAACATAGCATTTAGAGATGGCAATCAAGTGTACACTAACATACAGCAATATGAAAGGGGGATTTGTGATATAATTTTATCTGCATGGAGTGGGCATGTACCAAGGCTTAATAACTGACTAGTTGGTGGGTTGTCTGAATAATTAGTTTGCTAGTTTGTTTTAAGTTCTGCATTATCAGATTGGCCTAACGTTGTAGCTACCTGATACTGAACAGATTTTCTCACTTTGTTCTTCTGTAAAGTTGTAACATTGGAATCTGTGTTTCTCACCTGTCTTGCTCTTTTTAAAGGGGAGATAAGTACAGGACTTTCTCTTGATCGTGAGCTTCAGTCCAGCTTCCAGCTCTTCGTGGTGGCTCAGGATGGTGGAACTCCTCCACGCAGCTCCACAAGCACTGCTTTCATCACAGTCCTGGATGAGAACGACAACGCCCCCTCCTTCACCCACAGTCAGACAGGAAGAGAGCTCCTGCTGCAGGTATTCCAGCTAATATCAACCTCATAAATCTTTACATCTTCCAGAGCATGCAACAGTGAACATCATGACCTGCAGATTGTAGTATCCAACTGCCATGAGCAGCTGTCCAGATCAAAGACTGAAGATTTAAGTTCTGAGCTCATGAGAAATTTTTGAAGAATCAGGAAACCGAGAGCATTTTTCCAAAGCTCTTGTGTTCTGTGAATTTTAATTACACAACGGAAAGAAGTGGAGAAGAAGTTCCATATGAGGTGTATAAACACAGAGGTGATCTTTAGATGTTCATTATGTGAGCTCATTTGAAGCTGTAACTAAAATCTCTGCAGGTGTTGGAAGGTCATCCTCCTGGATTTCTGCTGGGTACCATTCATGCCAAAGATCCTGATGAGGGGGAAAATGGAACGATCTTCTACTCCATGTCTGGTAAGACACACAATTGAATTAAGCAAAAAAGCAAATAGACAGATATACATAAAAGGTGAGAAGTCCTTTATTATCACTGCTGGTTAGGAGATGGAGTTGAGATGTTCAATCAACATCTTTTTTGCCTGATCCCTGTTTTGTACTTTAGGTCCCAGAGCAGAGCGTTTTTCTCTGAACCCTAACACTGGAGAGCTGCGGTCTGCCTCACCACTCAGCCACTCTGATCGACCTGAGTACAGCTTCACTGTTCTGGCCTCCGACCGAGGTTCACCTGCTCAGACCTCCACCACCGCCCTGACAATACAGGTTTGTCTCCATTCACATTGCCCTCGCATTTAGTTTGGTTTCAAATCCAGGCTTTAGGTCCGAGTGTTACAAACGTCGAGTTCCAAACATATTAGGGCAAGTTGCCTTTGAACCAGTAGCTAAGACAAGATCTTTCCTCTACAGTCTCTTAACCACTGTAAATCACACAGATTTAGTCCTCTGGATGACAGATGGATTACACATTTGAGGCACGTCTGAGCAATAAAAGCCCAACAAATGGAACACCAGTTATTCCCTCTGGACATTTTTCCAAAATACTTTGGCCATTTTCCCAACAAGTTTCCTAACAATTTATCTCCTGCTTTGATTAGCCTATAAAACTTCAAGAATTGTAGTGAACATGGGGGTGTTCGGCCACATCAGAGACCGGCTTCATCGTAAGTTAAAAATAACGCCTTACACCACATGAATCGACTCGTCACCTTTTCATAACGGGCAGCGTGATTTATTTAATACCATTATATGAACATTTGAACTTGTAAATTATTCTCGGAGGGAATGGTTCAGGTTTACATCTGGCCTCAGGTTCAGCATAATACAAAGGAAATATGGAATCATCTAGCTGGCCTAATCAAGCTTTGCATTCTTGCATTGCAAATTTCCATGGCCAGCTCTTCTCTCCTAGTCCAATTCTTGTAACCTTTCCCGAGCAATGCCGGGAAAATACTGTCAGCTGGGTAATTTAAAAATGAATGTTTTAGCCTTGACTTTTTTCTCCTCCTCCAGAGTTTCCTCCCTCTGGCCGTTGTTGTCTGCAACATTTTAAGTGCGATATTATGTTGTAAAACATTTAAAGGTAGCCTGACCCAGCTGCATTGCTTTAAATGCCAGCTGTGTTTCCTGCTATTTGGTGTCAAAGTCTCGGACCCATTCTACAGTTCAGTAGCCCTTTGAAGAAGAGAACTTCTCGTGAAATACCCCAGCCATCAAATTAATAATTCTCAAATGAGTCAAATGGAGTGGAAACAGACACAACCGACAGCAACGGTAGTAAATTCCAACATGCAAGCGACTGGAAAACACATTTACGCCGTCAGACTGTTTAAAATTGTCACGTAGGTGCCAAGACAAATTATAAAGATTTTAATTGATATCTAATTAAAATAAAAAGCTGTTTTTGTCAGGCTTTCTCTTTCAGAAATCGGTATTTAAAAAAGGTTGCCGTGCGAGCAGCAGTGATGTTTTGTTGCCGTTTGCTGTTATGTCGTGTACCACTTAATGTAGGATTAATTACTACTGTATCCTATTATGTTTCATTAGAATATTTGGCCTAAAGATAATTTCCTGACTGCCAACATGCTAATGACCCTTGTGCGTAATAACTGTTTAACCACGAAAATGAATGTCGTATTCATGACCACCTGTGATTCCTCCTTGTCTATATTTCCATCTCTGTCCATCTGAATCCCTTTCATAACTATCAAAAGGTCTCACCTGTCAAAAGAAACTGCTCCATGTTTCCATATTAGGAGGTGAGGGGCTTTTGCTTTGAAGTTTGAGTATTTCACATGGATTCATAAAATTTGATCATACTTTAAAAACAAAATAAGCCACTTGAATGCAAAATTTGAATGTTCTAGCAGTTTCTAATTATGTTTACTTTAATCTGGTAATATTTCTGCTGGCAGTCAAAGACCCATCAAATTAGCTGTGATTAATGCTAGCAGGTTTTGTTTTTGTGCTTGTAAAGAAGTCGTTTTTTGTTCCCAGTGAAAAGAAAACAGGAATGTGTTCTTGTGTTGTTGGATTGCATTAGTCGTTGGGAATGTATGACGTTTCGTTGAGTTTAATTCTTTTGAATGATTGTATAACAGATCTTTTAAGTCCATAACCGGTATCAAATGAGCATATCAAACATTTAGCGTAATACTTCACATCTATGATTTCAGCTTCTTAATATGTGCATTTTATGTACCTTTCTTTGCAGGTTCTCAGCTCAAGTAAAGGATCGCCCTCTGCTAACTCGCAGTCATTAATCTTGAATTCAGTGGAAGGAGCTAAACCTGGTTCTATCGTGGGTTCTGTACGATCGGCTGATTCGCAGACCCTTCCTGAAGCAGGCCTGGTCACATATACGGTGGTTGGGAGCACAGACCGTGATGGAACCTTTGTGGTAGACCGCCACACAGGTGATGTTTACCTGGCACGTGAGCTCGACTTTGAAAAATCTCCACGTTACACCCTTCAGATCGAGGTGGATGACTTCTCCACGCCCCTTCCGAAAAGTCATTTTGTGACATTGATCATTGATGTCCAAGACAGCAACGATCACGCTCCTCAGTTTCCAGAAGATCCCATCACCATAGTCGTCCCTGAGAACATGGAACCCGGGTCTTCTGTCTACACCTTCCAGGCCATTGATAAAGATGGAAGTGGACCAAACAGCGAAATACGCTATTCCATCCTGCAGCAGTGGCCAGACAGCCCAGACCTCCTGTTTTTGGATGCCGTTACAGGAGTTCTGTCTTTGGGGATGATGTTGGACCATGAGAGATCTTCATCCTTCCTGTTGGTGGTTCAAGCGACTGATTCAGCTCCCGATGTGAGCCAAAGACGTCGTGGGACGGTCACCGCCCGCATTTTCGTCATGGATGTGAATGACAACGCGCCGGTTTTCATCTCACCATCAGTGGTGAGTGTGATGGAAGACCAGCCTGTGGGCTTCGTCGTGGTATACGTTATGGCTGTAGATGCAGACCAGGGTGAGAACGGACGAGTGTCGTATCGTATCCAGAGCGGCAACAAGGAAGGGAAGTTCAGCCTAAATCCTGATACAGGTAAACCAATCAGCATTAGTTTCCATGACAATGCAGGAGTGTGAGACAGTACACACTGCTCAGCTGGTAGCTGTTTACAGCATTTTTTGCCACTGACAGATTGCTGAGATTGTATTTCTCCAGTATGCTTCTAGCATGCTTTGTTGTAGACCTTAATTTGTGTGTTGCCCCCACACTCAGAACCGAGGGACCCACAGGGTTTATTAACATATGGAACTAGCTAAATCCTGTTCTTTAGCAAGTGTTTCAAAACCTTTTCAAACTTTATAGTGAATGTGTAGCTTCAACTCGGTGTACAATTGTTGTATGAACAGCTAGTTAGTAATTATACTAATTTAATTTTATAATGTGGTCCAAAGAGAGCTGAGTAAACATAATGTGAAAATAGTACTCTGTTCATTTCTAGATGGAAAAAAAAAGTTGTGTTGACTCTGTGGTGGTTCAGTAAGTGAGTCAGATGTTAATTCGGTAAATGATGTGATGGATTCAGTGAATGATTCATTAAAACGATTCCTGAGTTTGTAAGTGATTCGTTCAAAAGATCTGACTCTTAAGTGTCAGTTGTTGTGAATCAGACTAGCAATGCTGTGTGATTATTTATCTAATATCTGATGGTTAGCTGATGGTCAACACCAATTAAACAGCAAAAACAATGAATCGGTTAACCTCTAACCCACATCCGTTTATAGAGGTTGTGTGACAAATGTAAAGAAATGTAAATGAAAATGTTGACACGAAGCTTTCATTACAAGCTTAAAGTAACATTTGTCTTCCTTTGCAAAAAGCAAACTACCTGACTGACTTTGGAAGTGTCAAATAAATCCCTAATCTGGTTGTTGATATTTTTAGAATGGAAGAGGAAAATCTTCTGTTGCTTTCTCTGTGTGTTATCAGAGCATGACGACTGAGGAGTCAGATTGTCTGAAAATATTTGGGCTGGTAATTCTAACCAGATTAAGGCCTCAGAGGCATGTTAGCTCAGCGGTATGGAGATAGACGAGAGCGAATAATAAGTTAAAACAGAACAAAAACACCCTCTAGTGTCTCGGTTCCCATCGTGCCTGCGCGGCACTGCTTTGAATCGCTGCGTCTGCGTTCTTTAAAAGCATGAAATTGAGATTGGATCAATGAGAGCGCCGCTTGCTTGTGGTTGGGCTAATGACGGGGGTGCGGGCACCCCCAAATTTAAGCGGGGCACGGCAGGCAGGGCTGTTGCGTGTCTAGAGTGCTTGTTTATTCTCTCATTCTGTTCGCTTTGGAAAAAACTCATAAACTGCTGCCGTGGCTCAGGCAGACTTCAGGTTCTGAAGGAAATTCTTTTTTCACCTAAACTCATGGTGTTATTTCACACCCTGCATGACGCTCATTTTTAACACAGCGGAGCATTAACTCGCTTTGTGCTGTGATGTCGCGGAGTAAATCATATGCAAGATCGCAGCACGCCGGATATCACTTTTGATCCGTGTGAGCGAGGCTTTGTTTTGGCTTCCGTTTATAACAGTTTACATCATGGCTTCATTTTTTTTTGTTAATTGTTTAAATGCAATACAGCAAGCAAACTACTGACCAGAAATACAATATATCTTTATTTCATTTATCGTATATTAGCATATAACATGTTGCTCATTTCCTCTATAGGATCATTGTCTATTCTTAGGCCCATTGATCGAGAGGAGCAAGGTCTCTATAATCTGACCATAGTGGCAGAAGATCACGGCTCTCAGCAGCACTCCAGCACCCAGTTACTGTCAGTCCAGGTGATTGATGTAAACGACGAGGCTCCGTACTTTGAGGAAAGTGAATATGAAGCTTTTGTTGCAGAGAATCAGCCAGCAGGGACCACAGTGCTGGTGGTTTCAGCTTCTGACATGGACCAAGGTAAAATATATAACCTTAATATATAACCACCATTTCTATAGGCCACTAGTGAGATATTTGTTCTGCAATTGTATTTATTACATGGCTTTCAGGAATACTTGATTCTGATTGGTCAGTCGAAACAAGAGTCATTTGTTTCCTGGTAATGATCGCTAAACTGGTAACTCACTGCTCATCTATGTACTGTGGGTTGTCTTATATGTTTATGTTATCCCTCAGCTTTCTGGCTTCTAAGCAATTTCAAGGCAATATTTTGTGTCTAATTATTTATTCTTGTGGCAAGTAGCTGTGTAATAGTCTTCATAGAGATCATGTGTAATGATCTTCCTGTCTGGGTTTATTTTGTCAGAAAAACTGTCTGGACATACATTATCCTTAGCATATTAGCTAAAAATATATAGCGTAAAGCTAAGAGTTGTCATTTTTGTGCCACGTGTCATTAAATACGTTAAATACTTGCAAAATGAATGCTTTTTACTTATAGTTTGAATTTCCCAGCATCTCTGACTGGAATACCACACGAGTTTATGATCAGTACTTGGATATAGTCGTTGATTAAAACTGTACTGTTTGTGAACACGCACGTCGAGTCTTGTGAGAAAAGCTCATTTCCACCTTGTGAGTTTGCGGCGGTCACATCCAGTCCTTTAAAAATGACACGAATGTTTGTTTACGGCTACATTTCCCTAAAAACAACCAGGCCAAATCCATCAGAAATAAAAGCGTGTGGTTTTCATTGGTGCCAGCCCAGGGGGAGGTGGAGGGGGGAGCTGCATTCTCCTGGTCTTACTCAGGGGCAAATAAAACAGAAGGATCATAAACTTTCTCTCCATGAACAATTCGCGAGGTAAACAGGTGACACCGTGCCAGATCACTCGCCTCTTGCACGCGATCGGCCGTCTAAACACCAGGGGGAGGGGCGGCGTGGCCAATGACTTACACAGCAATATTAACTACAAACAAATAAAAACAGGGTGCGCCGTTGAGCTTACCCTTGCCGTGAGAAAAGTGAATTGTGCAAAGTGAACACAGTCTCTTTATTTTTAGTTTTTTTCACTCTACAGACGTTTGCATTCCTGCTTATATTCATCTGGCGTCTTATAATAGTTGCATTTTTTCCACAGGGACCAATGGAGCTGTTACGTACAGCAACATCGTGGGAGATGAGTACAGCATCCATCCGGTGACAGGAGTCATAACAACCACCAAAGCATTGGACAGGGAGGCCCAAGCATTTTATGCCGTCACAGGTACGCTTACAGACAGAACAGTCTGTTCTCCGATAGCTCTTGAATATGTTTTTAATGGCTAGAATAACAGTTGCCAGTCTCATGACACGGCTGAGCACATGTTTGGTGAGTCAGTTTATAACCTCTTTCTCATAAACAGTTTATGTCAGAGATGGTGGTTCTCCACCTAATTTCGCCAAGACCACAGTGCGTGTGACAGTGCTGGACGAGAATGACAACAGGCCGGTCTTTGGCCGACTGTACTACAGCCTGGAGGTGCCCGAGAACCAGGAGCCCGTGACA
Source organism: Botia almorhae (assembly GCA_036877575.1). Taxonomy (NCBI): domain Eukaryota; kingdom Metazoa; phylum Chordata; class Actinopteri; order Cypriniformes; family Botiidae; genus Botia; species Botia almorhae. The sequence goes on along the minus strand of JAZGTJ010002853.1, from coordinate 29,756 downwards.
CTCTTCACCATTAGAGCCACAGATCAAGATTCTGGGGACAGTGGGGTGCTGCACTACAGAATCACTGGTGCGAGTTACAGGCCTGTTATGTCATAAATGTTGATTACAAAATAATATATATAGTGTTATAAAAATACAATTATGATGATGAACAAAGACTAAGCTTTTTTCTTTCACTTAAAGCGGTCCTATTAAGTATTTCTTGGTTTTGTTTTTGGGGGTGCGCATTAGAATAGGATTTCATTCTTCGTCGTTTAAAAAACACAGTTTTTCATATATTTTAATTTGCTGCACCTCTTACCAGTCTGTCAATAGCCCTTGAGTTCCTGGTTCTTTAAAGCCCCGCCTTCTGAAATACTGAATGGGCTCCAATTGGTTAGCGCTCATCGGCATGGCAACAACGCACTAGTACAGCGATTCTTTTTCATGACTTTTTTGTGTATTCATTAAAAAGTGATTTCTGTTATAATCTCTTTTGCAGTGAAGGAAAGACAGGGTGTTAATGTTAAAATACTCTTTCATTTTCATGTGCATATCAATAAAATCTGTTTACTTCCCACAGTATGTAAACTCTGTTAATCAGCATGTGATTTTTTTGTCACAGAGGGAGACCCTTTTGGTGATTTTAACGTGGACAGGAAATCAGGTGTGCTGTCAACATCCAGACCTTTAAACCGGGAGTCCAAAGCAAGATACACCCTCACTGTGGAGGCTCAAGATCAGGGCACACCATCTCTCTCAAGCACTGTCACATTGGACATCAACGTGTTGGACCTCAATGACAATAGCCCAGTATTCCCAAGCAGCAGCTATTCTGTGGAGGTCTCGGAGGATGCCCCAGAAGGTTCTCTGGTTCTAAAAGTATCAGCCACTGATCAGGATGAGGGTTCCAACAGTCAGTTGGTGTACTTCTTGAGCCAGGAGTCTAGAGGTATGTTCATTGTGGACCAACACACAGGCCGTATCAGCACAGCAGCGGTTCTTGACCGAGAAAAAGTGTCCTCCTACAGCTTCCAAGTCTACGCCATGGACTCCTCGGCCACCAACCCTCGTAACACATCTGCTCAGGTGACCGTCCACATCTTGGATGTAAATGACAATGCACCGGTCTTCATCACAGATCCACTCATCATCAATATCTCCAGCAGTGGAATCTCCAACCACAAGGTGCTGGCCACCATGAGAGCTGAAGATAAGGACTTTGGTGCAAATGGGTCGGTATTTTATCGGTTTGCGAACCCAGTCAAAGGCTTCACCATAAACTCCTTGACAGGAGACATACAGGCTACCGAGAAACTCCACATGTTAACCCAGAGCCAACGGACTCTGATTGTGGAAGCCATGGACCAGGGAAACCCACCGCAGTCTTCCATGGGAGTGGTGGTTGTTTATATCAGAGAGCAGAGTTATCATGGCATTCGCTTCTCTCGCAACACTAGGGACGTTAGCCTGCAAGAAAACGCTGCCAAAGGTGTGATTATGAACTGTCATTCAAATACAAATATCAAATACAAAACTCAGTTATTGAGCAATTACCTACTGTTACAGATCAGTGTTCAACACGATCTTTATATCATACCTCAATTCATTTGACTTTAAAAAAAACATATAAAGAAAAGTACGAAAAGTAACCTGCAATTTTCTGTTTTGAACAGAAATGGTAGTAGTTACAGGTTGCACTTTTATCCATTGAATATGAAGGTAAATGTTGAGCCTTAGTACTTTACACTTAGTTTTAATAGTGAATGCCTTGTCTTCTACAGGTACTGCAGTCATTCGAATACAGGCTCATTATCCTGATGGTTCTAGCAGTGGTATCAGCTACAGCATTTTCAGTGGCAACAAGCAGCGGTCCTTTACCATAAGTCCTCGCACAGGTATGATGCTAAAGCTAGGTCAAATTAGCAGTCATTTATTGCAATAATAGTTTTCATTGGGAAGGACATGGGCCGATAGTAATCATACATGCATCTTGTCAGGTGAGATTTGGGTAGAGAGCTCTACAAGTCTGGACTTTGAGGAGACCCCTCGACTCCGCCTGGTGGTCAAGGCTGAAACTGCATCTTCTAGCTCCTTCATGGCAGTCAACCTTCTCCTGCAGGATGTCAATGACAACTTACCACGCTTTCAGCTTCACAACTACTTTGCTTATGTTCGTGAGGCCCAGGGCTATGATCACCCTATTATTCAGGTGAAGTAATCCTGTCTATGTTTTCATAACCGTTGTTTTCTCATTAAAGTGTAAAGTTGTGGAGTACAACACCACAGCAGTTATGCATATTTTCATTGTGAACCCAAAAGGTTTCCTTTGCTTTCCTCACAATGTTTTCATTGTCCATGATGAAAATATAGGGTCAGCTGTCCTACATAGCCGCAACCAATTTCCTCTTTATTTAGAAAAAACTCGCAGTTCCAAGCTCAACATTACTCAGAGGTTCAGGTTACATTTAAGCAGCTGTTGCAAATCTGCCTGTATTTTCATTGCCAATTTGGCTGGAAATTTTCTCAGGTACTGGCTGATGACCTGGACCAGGGTCAGAATGGGCAGGTGACCTACTCCATAAGGTCATCATCCATGAGCAGTCTCTTCAAGATCGACCCCGTCACAGGCAGCATCTCCACCGCTGCCATTATGGACAGAGAGATCTGGACACAAACCAAGTACTTACTATGGTTTACTAAGTTTAAAATAAACTACACCCACTTAAAGTGGGTATATTTCTTAAAGCGATAGTTTACCAAAATATTTTTTTCATCATTAACTCACCCTCATGTCATTCCAAACCTACATGACTTCTGTGAAACCAAAACGATTTGATTATAAAGAAGATTATGTCCCATGGTTTTGTGTCAATACAAGAGATGGGTGCCACTGTTTGGTTACCAGCATACTTCAAAATATCTTACGTGTTCCTCAGAAACAAAAAAATCATACATGTTTGGGATGACATGAGGGTGAGTAAATGATGAAACAATTTTCATTTATTGGTGAATTTATTGGTGGATTTTTGGTGAATCCCTTGTATGACAAAAAGTTTTTATAATAAACAAATATTTACATAGAAAAAAAACTTTACATAGAAAAGAAGAAAAAAAACATTATTACGACTGGTGGTTAGTGAATAAGATACTATATGTGCTGAAATGCCACGTACAGAACTGTTTAGTGACTTCGATCTCATTGTTATGTCTCCAGTCTGGTTATTATGGCAACGGACAGGGGCTCCCCTCGGCTAGCTGGCTCTGCCACTCTCACGGTGATAATCGTGGACCTGAATGACAACAAACCCACCATCCCTGTTCCACGAGAAGTGCGGGTCCCTGAGAGTAAGTTGACTGCTGTGTGAACTCGCTATCGCCGCTGTAATCGATGAGCTAAATTTCCTATTTTTTCTGGCGGACGTGCAACGAGGCACACCGCATTGAGAGATCGACTCAATTACCAGTCGTTTTTCTCGCCAAAGTCTTAAATGGTTATTTCCTGTCACTGATGTATAACAATGTGTCCAATAATCATGGCTGTTTTCTTGCTAAACCTAATACTTTGAAAGGTGCAACCAAAACCGGAAAGCGTTAATGATATTTTGCACAGGATTTTCATGTTTGATCTTTTTTTGTTTTCTGTAGATACCTTGATTGGAACTATGATCACCCAGGTCACAGGAAATGATGTGGATTCCGGACCGGCTCTTTCATATTCTCTTCTCCTGGACTTGGACTCTCAGGGGAAGTTTGGAATACACCGCTATGGAGGAGGCGTGTCCTTGACCGCCCCTCTGGACTTTGAAGAGAAAACTTGGTACACATTGACCATCAGCTCCTCAGACTCCAGACAGCAGAGTCAGGCAAATCTGACCGTACTTGTGGAGGATGTTAATGATAATGCTCCGGTCTTCTCCCAGGATCTTTATGAGGTACATAACATTGGGAACAATTGTCTGTTAACAAATCAATATTTTCTTAGATTCATTTTTTAATTTATGTGTTGAACATTGACGATTAAACTGTAACTGTCAGTGGCAAATCAGTGTGTTAAATTGTAAAACTAATGGGAATAATGAGAATTAATAATAATCAGAATCACTCTAGAATTTTTTGGGTTTTGATACTGTTCTTTCATTTTATTTTTTTTATATTTTATTAATAAAAACAAAAGGGCACATGAGCACATGTTAACCAGTGTTGACACATTTAAAATTCATTTCCTAAGGTTAAAAGGAATAATAACTGTACACTGTGTACTGCACAAACAAGCAATGTTAAGAACAGTTTTTGCCTTTGGCAGGTCACTCTAGCAGAACACTCACCAGCAGAAAGCTCAGTTATCACAGTAACTGCTACAGATAAGGACTCTGGAGAGAACGGAAGGATAACATACAGAGTTGTGTCAACAAAAGACTTGTTCCACATCGACCCAAACAATGGTAAGTTCTCCTTGTATTGTTTATGTGTGTGTGTGTGTGTGTGTGTGTGTGTGTGTGTATTGTCCTTCTTTAAGATCCTTGTTAAATGTTTTACAGATGTTTTTTTGTAAGGATCTGTAGTTGGTAAAGATCATGTGATCATACGTTTTCATCATGCTTGCTTAAAGGTAAAATGTCATTTTTTTACATAGGCACTCTCTTGGTCAAGCAGAAGGTTGAGTTTGACCCACAGCGCCCCTCCATTTTGGTGGTGATTGAAGCCAGTGATGGTGGAACACCTCCACTCACCACCCAAACCACAGTGCAGGTGCATATATCAGATGTCAATGACAATGCACCTGTGTTTCATCAGACTGAGTACAGAGCCTCAGTGTCAGAAGATGAAGATCCTGGTTCAACCATTCTAACCCTGGAAGCAGTGGATGTGGACCTGTTTAGGGACAACTGTGGCTTTGACTTTGCCATTGCCAGCGGAAACATCGGCAATGCCTTCCAGATTGAAAGCAGTGTTCGCTTCCTTGAAGGTCATGGATTTCAGACAGTCGGAATGCTGATCTTAGTGGATAAGCTTGACTTTGAGAGTGTGAAGAGCTACAATCTGACAATAGTGGTGTCAGACCGTGGCATCCCACAGCGAAGTTCCAGTGTTCCAGTGCTGATCACTGTAACAGACACCAATGATAACCCACCGGCCTTCAGCAGAGTGGAATACAATGTGGTCGTCAATGAAGGGGTAGAAAAAGGAACAGAAATACTACAGCTTTCTGCTCTGGATCCGGACTCAACGCCTAACAGAGAGGTCCAGTACTCTATCAGTTCTGGAGATGAGTCTGAGCTTTTTTCTGTAGATCGGTGGAATGGATCACTTCGTCTGAGAAGGTCTCTGGATGGTGACCATCACTCCACTCATTTGCTCATCATTCAGGCCTCAAATGGCCTGGGCCACTTTGCTCTTGCTCCTGTAACTGTAGAGATCAAGGACATCAATAATAACAAGCCCTACTTCCCTCTAAAAACACTCACAGCAAGCATTCGTGAAAACCAGCCCCAGAATGCTCTGGTCACCATACTGCATGCTATTGATCATGACAGAGGAGCATATGGGGAGCTGAGATATTTCCTGATGTATAACTCTGGCACTGGCAAAGACTCCTTCCTAGTTAATCAATCTTCTGGAGAGGTGCGAACCCGCTTTATGTTTGACTTTGAGAAGGTCAGCGCTTTCAATTTTATTGCTCTGGCAATGGATGCAGGCAACTTCTCAGCCACAGTCACGGTTCAGGTTTTTGTGATGGGTGAAGATGAGTATGACCCTGTTTTTACTCACTCAGACTTTGACTTCCATGTACCCGAGGGTGCAAAGAAAGGGCAAAGCATTGGACAGGTACATGCTAATGACGAGGACGGGGGAGTGGATGGCATTGTTCTTTACACTCTTGCAAACAATTCACCATACTTTGAGGTCAATGCATCTACTGGAGTGATATCTCTGAAGATGGATGCCTATCATCGACATACAAGCCGGTCCAAAAGAGAGACACGTCAGATGACGTTGGATGTTATTGCCCACAGTCCCCTGGAAAACTCACGCAAAGCTTCTGCACAGATCACAATTGATGTCACTCATACAGCCTTTGGCTTGTCCACTGACATGAACGTAGTGCTTGCTAGTGCTATAGCAGCAGCTTTAGTAGCCATTGTGGTATTGATCATTATCATTGTGGTAATATTCCTCTTGAGATCCCAAAGGTACAAGGAACAAGAGACTTGCACCAGGATAGTCACCCATGGAACTGTTTTGGAGAGTCTTGAAGAATCTGGAGTTCCAAGGAGTGATAAGCTCTATCATCAGACCCTTCCTGGGTACACAGCGGACCAGTCTGGGAATGGAGGGGGTGCCTATACACGAGGTGGGTCGCTTGACCCATCCCACTCTAGTGGACGTGGTTCCGCTGAAGCAGAAGCAGCAGAGGATGATGAGATACGGATGATTAACGAGTATCCGCGAGTTTCAAGCATTTCCTCGTCCATGCAGGAACACATAGCTGCTCGTGGGCCTGACTCTGGTATCCAGCAAGATGCAGATCAGCTATCTGACATTTCTGGTGAGCCAGGAATGGATGCAAACCAATGGTTTAAGGGGAAAAAGTTGGGAAATGTAAGTGGGACACTATTATCAAGCCAGTTGCCAGCTTATCGGGATGAAGGAGGTGGGTTTCTTGGGGTTGGAAGAGGGCTTAGCATCTCACATCCAAAAGATTATGCTTTCCCAGAGGATGGCAAGCCTGCTGTTGATGGTTCTCTCACAGCAATTGTGGCTAGTGATGAGGAACTAAGAGGCAGTTACAACTGGGACTATCTCCTTGACTGGTGTCCTCAGTTTCAGCCTCTTGCTAATGTCTTCACAGAAATTGCTCGGTTAAAAGACGAAAATGCGCCACCTAATTCTCGGCTGCCTTTTCATCCCAAATCAAAGACTGATCCCAAGCCCAGAATTGACCCCCCTCCCCTTATTACCTCTGTAGCTCATCCAGGGGCCAAAACTGTTCTGCCAAAACATGCTGTAGGCCGAACATTGTCCCAGTTGTCCTCCATGCGACGATCTCCAATTGACCATGATGGTTCAGTTTCCTCAATAGCCATGTCTCCAAGTTTCTCTCCTTCTCTGTCACCACTTGCAGCCCATTCCCCGGGCATCTCTACTTTTGGGGTCACACAGGGTCATTCTTCCTCCGTTATAAATGCAACTGAGCACTCGTTAGAACATAATGAGGAGACAGAACTAAGAATATAACCCCTCTGTTCAAGAGCTCAGCAGAAAGCATTCCCACCTGACTCAGGTACTAATAATGCCTCTGGCGTAGTCCTGAATATCATGTTGTACGTAATGTTGCCCCACTGGCTGGCCAGAGGTTTCGGAAGGCTGTTTTTGACACCATTTGTTAGACTTCAGTTCTGAAAACACAAATATGACTATTATACAATGCTGTTCTAGCGATCATGAAGTTCAACATTTTTCAAGCCGTTTATCTTCAGCCTAGCATTTGCACATTTAAAAGGACAGTTATGGTTGATGTCAAGGTTTTGTAAGAGAAAACACTTTTGTATTATATATTTTTGTACTGATCTGATATTTTCTGTTTCATGTGACATATGTCAAGCGGTTGCTATAACCTGTGTTTTTATTGACATACATTTATATTTGTATATATGTGGCATTAATAGTATGTTGGATATGTTTGGAGTTTGTTTTAGTTTATTAACAGCTGGCATTCTAATGTGTATGTTCCGTGTTAAGCTCTTAAATGTTTGGGGATGTTTGTTTTTCTGTCAGTATTTATATTTAAAAAAATCTGCAAAATGTCAAAACATACTCAGACTTTGGAAGATTATGCTATGGAATACAACAGACAGTCATTTCTGCTGCTGCCCTCCCCCTTACCTTAGATTTCAAAAGCCAGTACCAAGCTAGTTAATCGAATGTTAATTTGTACGTTTAAAGGCATGTTTAGTAGCTTCACGATTCCAGGCAATTTGAGAAAATAATATAAAAAAGTAAAACAAAAATAAAGTAAAAATGGCAGCTCTTGATGGAGCGGGGACTTACAAACACAGAGAAAAATAACTGGAAGTAATATTTTGTCCTTTTCGTTTTCCTCTTTGTTCTGTTGTGTTTGTTTAAACTGATAAGATGGCTCACATTGCAAAAATAAGCTTAGTTTTGGCTAAACGGATGATTATGTATAATTAAACCAAGGTGTATCAAATAAAGTATTAGGTTGTGCCAAAATTAAAGTTCACTTACTCCACAGCTTCAGGTACTGATATTTACAGGTACGTTTTTGTATCATCTTTCAAACAGTGTTGTGGTTGAAGGCTAATTATATCACAAAATGCTGGTTTGTTTTATTTTTGACAGCTAAATAATGTTAGGAAACCCATGTTTGTTGAAAAGCACTGGTAATATGATTTTAATTGGTTTTGATTATCGTTGTTACTCCAATGTATAGTTTAAATAAGAGCTAAGACAAATATTCCACTATTCTAAATAATGGTGATGTATTCGAAAATTCTCCTTCAAAATTATTGTGTAGCATTTTATTTTGCTGACATGATTATGAAAAATGTTTTCCTAAATTATTTTAGAATACTCGCTTAACTATTGTTAAATGTTGCCATTCTTTCTGCCTTTGTGTTGAAAACTCTTATTTTTTGGTAATGATTTTTCGAGTCTGTTTTTTGTCATCAGACATTCTGATTTTTTGTGACAATATTCAATTTCATAATTATGAAAATCCCCAGTGCCTGTTAAAGAAAACATGAGTCTGTTTATAAATTAATGTCGAAATTTAGCTTTGTTCAAATTCTTAAAATTTTAAGAACTTTCAGTATTGCTGATGGAACAGTTGCTCATTCCATTTTTGAGAGGTGAGTTTGATTCTCTCTCCTTTTTCCTTTATTTATGGCAGATATTATTGCTATGTTATGTACACAAACAATTCCTCAGTCATTTTAACTGTGAATTTATATTCATGCTGCCTCAAAGGAAAATAAATACTGTTCACTTGTTCACAACGTTGCTTAAAAAGGTTTCTCAAAGTGTTCGTCACTGTCCACTAATGAAATCTGTTTACATTGCTTTCAAATAACACTGTGGCCCAGATTAACCAAACATTTGTTTTGTAGGTCTTTTTTTATTATGTAGTCATGAGAGAATTGAGATAATAGTTGATGTTTATCGTTAATGCTAATCAGGAAACACTGAAGTTTTCAGTTTCCACTTTTTCTTATTATATAAAAAAATACTTAAACTTGATTTATTTATTTGTAATAAATTCTAAACGTCTTGATCTATTTCTTATGTGTATATATGATTTAAGACTAAATCTGTTGATTGACAAGTATTGGTTTACATTATACATTTAGATCTAAAACAATATAACAACTATATATAAACCTATAGTTCGTACAAGGCCTTAGGGTAAGGTAGCTGTTACCGTGTAGCTGGTTAATATTTCTCTCCGATCCTGTTTTCCTTGTAAATTGAAAGAATATTTCGCTTAACTTTTGACGATCATCTTGAAGGGCCCGAGGCATCTGACCTTTTATGACATTCATAAAGAATGGACTGGTAGCTAAATCTGGGAATCTACTGTAGTTTTACAGTGACTTACTGAACTCCGAACAGATTCCAGATGTACAGCCAGGAACGGCTGATATATTGACAAAGATTTACTGTTTGTGGTTCTGATAAAAAAAATGTGTGATTCCCGCTCGAATAAAACAAATACTTTACATATGGGCTTGTTAATATTTAGTTCTCAAGTGAGTCTGCAGACGTACAAACTTAGAATCCTTGTTTATATCGTGTTTATGTATTTCCATCTGGTCTCGGCTCTGGATGGATGAGGAAAAGTCTTCCCACCTGACCTTCAAAGTCTCGCAGAGGAAATGCCAGATAAACTGTCACTTCCAAACTGTCTTAATCGAGCGAAAAGATATACAGCGCACTACATCCAGTCACTGCTAATACAGCCGGGGCCTAATTCATTATTTGAAACAGGCAAATGAGGTTTTAAGTCAGAGTGCGTACCAGACAGTTGGACAACAGATCTGGCCACACAAGGGGAAAAGTTAGTCATCCTTCAAGCTGATGATGTAAACCTTAATGATTTGTGGATCTTTAGAACATGTCATTAAGGCCGTGCCCTAACGATTGAATTACAGGATGTGTCATACACTGTTTATGAAGGCTTGTGTGAAGCAAGAGTCACCATGGAAACCCAAAGAACCTTCTAGAATTTGGCGGCAAATATGTTGACTCCCTAAAACCTTTTTTTTGTAACTGTGGGTCTGACTAAAACATTTATTATGAACAGAAGGCTCTGTAGGTCTGTCTCCTGGAATATTGGATTAACGAGGAGCATTGCAGCGAGTTAAAGATCTTTGAAATTTCATGTTGCAGACACAAGGGGCTGGTCATCAAAAATAAAAAATAAAAACAAATCTATAACTTGAAATTGAATATAGATATATGTGCCACACTTTTTAAACTTTTGAGGATAAGTACGGAGAAACCTCATTTATTTCCAAAATAACATTGCCTCAGTTATTGGCAGGCAGCTTGATGAGGCAAAATGAAAACACAATAGGTTTGTGCAGACACTGCATAAACTGCGTTACGTGAGGACATAGTACCCAAACTCGAGCTGGCTCTGTGCAAACTCACATTCAACCGCCTGGTTATGTTAAATGCAATTGTCAGGAAGGGATGTATTAATCGAAACAATTTTAAAAAACCGTTGATTCAGACAGCCTTACAATGCGCTTGTTTTTGTCTTTTTGATTAGAGAGTCAATCCAAACACTTTGGTGAGGAATCATTTGTTCCTGTTACGTCAGTTTTATGTGGGTGGTGTAGAACCTGTCACATTTTTTCGGACATCAGTAAACTCACACCAAGTTGTGTGGAAAAATTCAGTACACCATGTGGTTTTTATGTCTGATGGAAAGAGAGGCTAAAAGAGAGCTGACACAGTTGGAGAGCTGTTTTTTATTCTTCGCACCGTTTTCCGTTGTTGACGCACGTCGTGTTTGTTAAAGCTGTCAGATGACTCAGACCTGGTGGACTGCACTTCTGGCATGACAACTGTCAGTCGATAGCTTGAGACACTTTCGAAATGGCTGCGTTATTTGATTAGGAGGCTTGTGACGAAGCATCATCAGTTTTGCGCAATGTTTGTAAATGGCATCTGACATTCTGGCTTTGATGAGGTCGCTTTGTTATGTCTGCGTGGATCAATACGGAGACACTTGTGATTGTGACTCGTAGAGCAACTGGTCTGAGACCAGTTTATTCTGTGACATATTTAACTACACTTCTTTGAGGGCTTTAAAAATGTCTTGTGGGTCTTCATAACAAAGTTAGCTTGAAAAGTAACCTTTCAGACAGCCTTTCCAATGGGCTTGCTGGCTAGCTAGGACTGGCATGGTCTTGAAAATGTAATGACAATAACGACTGTCGAATTTAATGATTTTTGCAGAACTGGAGAAAGAGAGAGACTGTTTTGCCCTTTGTCTAAAGGCTTTCTTTCATAACCATGCCGACCGAGCTTGGCAGACCCACAAAGACAGATATTTCTAGTCACCAAGGGCCCCATAATTTGCTTTCTTTAAATATTGTCTAGATTTCCATCCATCCAACTGCAGGTCCGTCTCTTTAGTCTTATGAAAGATCGATCTGAGAAGCCTAAATGTCAATATGAGACTTCATATGCACTTCACATCTGTCGATGCAGGAGATGGGAGCAGTGATGTAAGGTCATTTTTGATGTCTCAAAAATTAGGGGTCCCTTCATATTTGTCAAATGGCTCCCTCCTCTCCACAGCCTCTAGGGGGCCCTTTGTCTTCCCCTCTGTTTTTTTGTTTTTCCTGCTTTGCTTTATACGTAGTCTTGCCAGGCTACTTGCGTGACAACAGGGAGCGAAAAAAGTGAGTCTTCAAAGCCCATTGGCACGCAATTCCTAATCTATTTTTGGAGCGCTCTCCTTTTTTTTCTCTCGACTTTAGACACTGGAAAAAAATAGTCAGGGGAACAGAGCCAATTGTAGGGTTGAAGGGGTCTGGTTCTCATTTCAGGCCGCCCTGATTCCCTGTCTTACCCTGCCAGAGCGAGAGCCACTGCGGTGGGGAGAGACAGGCGGGCGGCTCGGGAGGTGAGCAACTGTGGCCCAGGCTTCAGGCCTGCCAGTCAGCCACTGTCACTTAGCAACCACCTGCGTCTGGTTCTCATTAGTGGTTCCAGCTGCTTGTATTTCAGGCTTCCATTGCTTTGCTGTATTTTGAGTCATTTCTTTTCGCTTTTTTAAGACTGGCTTCAGGTTAATTTCAGTTGAGAACGATACATCTGATTTTCATTTAAAATTAATTCCGTTTGCTGGGGACATCAATTGTGGTCGGTGTATGTGCTGGAAACCTAACAAAAGTTTTTATCTGAAAGCAATTAACCAAATAGTGTCAGGTTGACTTAGTATTATGTCCTTCAACTTCTTTGTAGTAGGTTTCCCTGCCATTTGATGAGTTTAAAAATTATAGAAAAAATATCAAATGCAAATATACTCCAGTACAGCAAAATGTTGTGGTTTTGGTGGTTGTATCTACTCATCTCGTCTCTTTTCTTAGAGAAAGTTGGACCCATTCGACCCGTAATTTCAATAAAAACAAACTTGCAGCCAAAAAGTGGAAGATCAGATTATGATGAAACAGTGTAAGATCTCTGAGAGGTCACTGTTTCTTTAATCAAAGTATTTGCCTAACATTTAAACGCATTTAAAACCTAAGAAACACTGAGCACAACTGAAATGACAGAAACAGCCGAATGACTTTTATAATGATGGTATATTTTAGTCATCTATCCTGTTATAATTCACATTTAACAATACACTGACAGCAACAGTGCCAGGCGGAGTGAGGTTAGTGTTTATTGAAGGATTTCTGCTGATATGGTCTGTCAGATAAAACCAGAACTTTGGTGAGAGTTTCATGAAAATTCTAGTGTGTGTCATTCATTGCTTTTAGATCTTGGAGAAGAATGGTATTAAATGGTTGAATATCTTTTATATGCACACTGGTTCCATGACGATGCCCTTTTAATGAAAAACAAGCCATTTTTATCCTTCTTGGCGTGCAATTCCTCATGCACTAGCTTTGTGTAAGGTTTGCATGACCATGCATTTAGTTCATATCATATAACAAAGACTGTAATGTTTACTGCTAGCTATGATTTTTCTCAAGCTTGCTGGCCATTAGGACGTGTTGCAATAATTGTTCACGGATGTGTACCAACTCTCGTTCACTTTAGCGCACTTACATCTACCGCATTTGCGCTACACGGGAACCAAATGACCTTTTTGCGCAATTTCATGCGCTCCGCCTTCTTTCCCTTATATGGTGTGAAGCGCACTGACTGCGCTTTTGTAAACAAACATGGTCTTGTCAGTAATACATTGAAAACAACAAATACCAGTACCTTTTTATCCACAAGCAGTGTAAATGCATGTTTCAAATGTAACTGGACGGTTTGCACAAATGTAAATGTAAAATGAATGGCCTACTCTTTAAAATTAATCTTTCGATAAAAAGTTTAGATATTAGGAGACACAATCCATTATTTGAAATGTAACTCGTGTGGTGACAGCTCCCTTAATCTTTTAGGATGGCAACATTTTTCTCAAACAACTGATGAAACTGAACTGCATTGTGTGCTCCTAATGAATAAGATGCAGCTTTTGTGCAGAATTACAGAGCACATCGGAATGTACAATTTTGGAAATTAAAAGGATTTTGTAGAAAACATGAACCTCTTTTTACAGATTCTCTAAAATCTGAGTTTTTGATAAAGTTATTGTCAGATTGTTTGTGCTGAGAAGATTCTGTGTTGATCTGACCGTGCTCGTGCAGGTGGGGTTTGTTTGCTTTAGTTCTACATCTCTATAGGACGCTGGGTTTCATACTGGATGAGGGCTTTGTGTTGGAGAGAGAGAGAGAGTTAGACTGATATAAACACAGAAGGTTTCCAGGCCCTGTGATGCAGAGAACACAAGATAATGATTGTTTTGTTCTCTCTTCACAGAAACTGCACAGCAGAGAGGGAGAGACATTAAACACTCTGTTATCAAAGTCCCTTTAGGAAGTCTTTGTAATCGGCAGCCATCTTTGCAGCACTTCCGGCAGCTATGAGGGAAGACGAAGATCTCTAAAATCGCTGAAAATAGCATCACAATTAAACTATATATTTCAGACCAACCATTAACCTGACATCAACCATACCATTAATTTTGCTTCTTGAGCTTAAATCATGCTATAAACACATGTTTTTACAGATCGCTAAAGCTGTCAGGTACCTCACAACACTCAGCACAGAGCTCCTCCCCCAGAGCATCATTAGTGTTTAGCGAGTAATGATTGGCTCTTTCTGTTAGAAGGCGGGGCTTCATTCGCTAAAATGGACGTATTGAGCGCTGCAGTCGCCTCCATTCATTTGAACAGAACTACGGCATCTTGTTAATTCCATAATCTTTGCTGATATTCCAGCTACTCCATTGGACATCCGGCCTGGTGACTCAGCAGACAACTTAATCCAGAAGGAACTTCAGTAACTTAAACAGGAACGTTTATATTATAGAACCTTTTTACTCCTGGTTTGGCTATTTCCATGTGGTTATCCTCAGAGAACTCTCTCAAAAAGTAAAATACTGTTCCAAAAATAGCAAACATTTATTTACATCTTTACCTGTGAATACATCACAGCTGTAGGCAGCTGAATCATACAAAATTATTGTAAAATAAGCATTGAATTATATCAATTTAGACCCGTGTCTCTGGAGAGACTTTACCAAGAATAAATTGCGCCCACCCATGCAACCTGGTTATGCTAAGTTGTGGGTGGCTAGTGGATTTGGCATGCAGAAGTTGCACAACTGTTCAGTGAAGTTTTAAAATGTGTTTTTGATCATTGTTTAATATAATATTGTGAAGTTAATCTTACATGGCAATTCATTATAGTACAGCAACCTTGTAATAACTTTTCTCTCCACAATGGTACTTTTTTGTTCAGCAAATTTGACTTAAAAGTCCTTGATTTGCTTTTATGGTATTTTTATACTGTTGGTGTTTTTAATTAAGTGTTTGTAACTCAATATATCATCACTTGAAGCATCTAGTGGCTATTTCCATCTTCTAATTTGTTGGTCTTTAATTGTCTCACAGACGTTCTAAAAATACATGCTTGTAACAAACTCACATTTTGTGTTTTGATGAAAAGGATGATGTTCATTCTGGAAATTCAGATTTTCACAGGGTGTGACTGGATGCCACAGTTAATTATGTTTGGCTCCCAATGAAAATCAGCTATTCTCACAGCCTGTCATTACGAAGCAGATCAAACAGTGGAAAAATCACAACACTGCCAGAACTTCACTTGGACTGGTAAAGAAACAAGGTGAGCCAAGTTAAATCTCATTTAATCACGATCAGACTGTTGAACACCATCAACAGTTGCTCCAGATTGTTGTGAAAGGAAAAACAAGAGCTTCATTCTGCAGTAGCTCTGAAGTAACATCCCAGCTAAGAACCTTAGGTTGCAGGAATGTTTTTATTTCGTAACAAAAATGTTAAAAACTTTACTTTTCAAAGCCAGAGGAATGTTCAAAACTTCAATTTTCTTGACATTGTATTAACATTATTGCTTGGTTATATGAACGTTATTAAAGCTTTTTCAATTCTGTATTTTTTAAAACGTTCCACTAACAACTTAGGAATAACATTTTTGATAAATGCTATAAATATCAAATAACGTAAAATAGTTCTACTAATGTTAACTGCAAGAAGTTTATGAGAACTTTTAGAAAACATTAGCCAGTGTTTTGAGTACTTTTAGGATGAGCAGTGATGTTCCGTGACTTTTATTTGCTGCTGTTTATTAATGTATTAGATGTTTGTGCCTCAAATTATGAGGCATATTGAGGCACGGTCTGCTAATATTTTTCTTAATGACCTGACTCTTGAAACATGCTCGTAGAAATTGTGTGTGTGTGTGTGTGTGTACAGTGTGTGTTTGCTCTTGTGAAAGTCATTAAACAGGTTAAACTTAACTCCTGGCTGTTTTATTGCCAAAGTCACAAGTGAAAGTTGAAATGTTTTCGCGATAAAATGAGAAAAAAAAATACATTAACCCGTCAGGAACATAAATCTGTTACGGCTTCACAGTACAGCAGTTGGAAAGGAGCCCATTTTTAATGACATTTCTAAAACAACACAGTCATGGCGGTTCGAATAGCATTTAAATCAAAGGCTTAAAAGGAGAACGTACTTGAAATGCTTTAAAACAAAAAGCAATACACTGGTATCCACTATGGCTAACTTAATAATGTGAATAAAGTCTGTTGTGCCACAGGATGAAAGCAGTAACGCTCAGGCAGGGTGGGCTGAGCTGAAGGAAGGTGCGAGTGAAGAGAGACGCCAGCTATGATTGGTGCTTGGAATCCCTATGAGAGAAAAGCTGTGGAGCCAGAAGTCTAATGTGTGGAGTCGCTCAGTCAACATCACAGAGGGTACAGCCAGTGGCTGCCCAGGAATTTTCCATCTACCTGTTGATGCTGTGAGCCTGTGAGCTGAATAAATATGCCGTTTGATTAAAGATTGCTTAGAGACTTTAGTACTAAGTGTGTTTACGCGTTAGAAAAGAAGAACCGGTTGTTGAAAACAAATAGCATAAAATATGATTTTTAAACGGTTGAATTTTGAACACATTGTATTTTTAAGCTGAAGTGTGCACCCAGCTAACAGGAAACATTCGCAGACTAACGTTCTCTAAAAGTCCTCTCAGTTCTCTCAAAGTTCTCTCAAGGTTTTCAGTGATAACGTTAGAAGAACTTCTTCAGAACATTATATATCATTAATCCAAAACATTATTCTATTATAAGTTGTTAGTGAAATGTTTTAAACAATTACAGAATTAAAAAGGAAG
Source organism: Botia almorhae (assembly GCA_036877575.1). Classification (NCBI taxonomy): domain Eukaryota; kingdom Metazoa; phylum Chordata; class Actinopteri; order Cypriniformes; family Botiidae; genus Botia; species Botia almorhae. Next base: position 12,806 of record JAZGTJ010002853.1, on the reverse strand, counting down.
TTTGAATAATGTTTTTATAACCAAGCAATATTTTGAACATTCCTACACTCAAAAAACAATTGTAATGTTTTGTTGCTTAATGGAGACGTTGGGGAAACATTCCTACAACCTAAAATGTTTAGCTGGGGAATTTCTGTGCAGCTTCACCAAAACGAATTAGCAAACCAACACTTAAACATGAACGCCTGTCTGCCATTGGTGGAGCAGGCAAAATGTCCTGCCCCAAATTCAAGCCAGTGTTGTTGTGTTGGGCTGTGATGCTTAAATGATATTTTTTCATAGTTGTCTTTGTATATTAAACTGGGCTAGGAGACATAAACAACACTAGTCCAAACTTTGTTTTGAGTCAAAAAATCCCCAGAAATATACCCACTCCAATGAGAACTGAATGGGGTGCAGTTAAAATGGACATGGGACTAGCCAAAATTCCTGCGGTAGTTTCCACTCAGTCAGATGTGTTGTAATATTTGGACGTCTCGCAGATTATGAGGATCATTTGGAAACCAGCTGATTAAAGCAGGTGAAACTCTACTTTACTACATTTACATTACTACATTTACATTACTGTACTACATTTACATTACTGTACTACATTTACATTACTACATTTACATTACTGTACTACATTTACATTACTACATTTACATTACTGTACTACATTTACATTACTGTACTACATTTACATTACTACATTTACATTACTGTACTACATTTACATTACTGTACTACATTTACATTACTACATTTACATTACTGTACTACATTTACATTACTACATTTACATTACTGTACTGCATTTGGCAGATTTATGCATTTTTATCCAAAGCGACTTACAGTACATTCAAGCTATGCATTTCATCAGTATACATTTTGTTCCCTGGGAATTGAACCCACAACCTTCGCACTGTTAACGCACAGCTCTACCAGTTGGGCTACAGGAACGATCTAATGGCAGTCTTTGCACAGAGAATTTAGTGATGTATTGAGTATAAGTAATGAACAACGTCTTAACAATGCCGTATAAAGTCACTGTTTTTATACTTCAAAGAGAATTAATAAGGAACAAATGAGTAATTTTAACAACAAAGCAGTGTAATGGCATGACACATGCACGGTAATGTAAACTGTAAACATATCATACTGTAATTCTTCAGTGTGCATACACACACACACACACACCCAGAAGCTTTTATACGGTATGTTATCGTTCTGACACCACAGAAGAAACGGGGTGAGATTTATAGAGCACCTTGGTCTAGACCCTGCTAACTGATCTCAGTTTTGTGTCAAGCACACTCTGCTCTCTCTTAGGGGCTTGTAAAACTTGGCACACACAATACAGTGCATGTAGAGGTGAGACACCATCATTGTCAGAAGCATCTCCAGCAGTGTGCTGGCCTTTACTTGGCTCTTCAGTAACATTTCACACGGTTTCATGCGGTTACTATCCCAGAAAAACCTCGTAGCAGAATATAAGCACAAAGCAAAGAGGAGGGAATGCTGGGAGCCGGTTTGTTTGTCAGTAGACAAGAACCTTGGGCTCACAAATGATATGGGAACCTTAACATGGGAAAAATAGAACCGTGAGCTTATGGAGAACATGTGCATAGAACCAGGCAATACGTGTGTCCTCTATGACGGGATATTTTTGCTGTTGTTATTTATTATTATTATTTATTATTATGTGTGTATGTGTCCTGGTATTCACTATGTTATGGGGACCAAATGTATAGTAATATCAGTAAATTTCGACCTTGTGGGGGCATAAAGAATTATCTACTTTAAAAATCTAAAATAGCAGGAAAAATGAACATGAACACCTTTACGAGCTACATGATATTTTAAGTGTGGTACAAAGTATGTGCCAAATTTTAATACTTAGAGTTAATTTCCCTAACTTCAAGTGTGGGCCATTGTGACAGTGATACTTGCCTTAGCAAACAGCAGTAAGTTATTGTGGGAAAACCTGGCAGAACTTAATAATGTGGCTAGTGGAGGAGAGGAGATTAATGTGCTCTGTTCTCACAAAACCGACAATTCACTTCTCTATCACGCTACACCCTAAAACCAGCAAGTTCTGCTCTGTGTTGCAAGTCTAGAGAGAATCCAAAACCTGTCAAAAGCCTCTTAAAGGGATAGTTCACCCAAAAATGAAAATTCTTCCATCATTTACTCAACCTTATGTCATACCAAACCTGTATGACTTTTTTTTTGCCTCTAAGGAACACAAAAGAAGATATTTTAAAGCACCTTGGTAACCAAACAACAATGGCACTCATTGACTTCCAGTTTATCGACAGAAAACCACTGAGAAAATTCCTAAATATCTTCTTTTGGGTTCCACAGAAGAGAAACGTCACAGATTTGGAATGACATGAGGGTAAGTAAATAATGGTAAAATTTTCATTTGGGGGTGTGCTGTCTCTTTAACCAAATTGAGACGCTGCCTTTATCAACCATTTGTATAGTCATACAAATACCATTGTGTCTTTAAAGCATCCACACCAGAGCTGAGTCACTGGTGGTCCACAGTGGGTAGACCGTAAGACCAAGTTTGACTGCCTTAATATGCATCTGGCAGACCCATAAAAACGAACAGATGTGGTTTGGGTTGTTTCATTTAAAACCTGGACGACACCTCTGCCAACATGTACCATATTAAAGGCCGAGGGCATCGGGCCAAGCAATATATCTTTTATGCCAATGAACCAACAACGCATGTCATAAATTTATCAGCTCATATTGACGGGCGGCACCTTCATGTTTTTGTTCTGCAGTATTATTGTAATGAAGTTACAAGACCGTTTCGTTTGAAACAGTTCAAACATCAGCTTCCATCTCACTTCATGACTTCCTGCACTGCCGTGATCTTTGTTGTTTTTAGAAGCGAAACGAGGGTTGTCGTATCTCTCCAACCCTGCGGCAAACATGGTCTGCTGGAGGAGTGAGTTCTGTCTATTCACACAAAAGGTGTTAAATCGGTCTAGCAGGTAGAATCTGTGAATGGAATGCGGAGTGCCCCAAACTAAACCGGTGCTGACAGTCATGATTTCTCCAAATAGCACATGCCAGCAAAGCACAAACTCAACCCAGATGGAGACTTTGCGTCAGCTGGTGATTTTAGGAAGTGAGAGGGTCATAAGACACACATTTTGAGACTGGATGACAAAGATAGTCTTAAGTGTTTTCCTTGAAAATAGGAATATTGGTCTTTTTATCTCTGTAGAAACGAGATCTCCTCTGCATGGCTTTCTGAATCGACATGCAGTCTTGCGTTTGTGCTCTGCTGCCAAGTACAACAGCCGAGTGTGATGTAAATCACCTAACGTTCTCTAAACATTCACTCAATGTTATTAGAAATGTTCTTGGAGTAACATCAGAAGGATTTATGTTATGTAGCATATACATCAAAAACGATATTCTTAAGTTATTAGTGAAACGTTTCAAAAACATTGCGGAATTAAAAAACGTGTGAACACGCTAACACAAATGAATGTGTTAAAGATTTAAGAAACATGAAATATTAGATAGGAAAGCACTGGAGGAAAATTAATAAATCACCTAATTATTTCACCCATCATGTTGTGATGTCAGATGCGCTGTTGTGAAAAATGGAAGTGATGATGATGTCGTTAACATGCGCTAGACGAAAACGTGTGACATCACAAATATTGCGAGAAACTTCTCACATTCTTACCCGCGGGGTCTCACGTCCTATATCTGTTCATACATTATCCTGCTAATGAGCTAATGTGTTCAATGCCGCGTGTGTTATGACTGGAAAAAACTCTTCGGCTAAACTATATGGTCATTACACTAATTACAGAAATGTGTGTTTCATTACAACCTTAACAACTGTAAACCACATGTATTCATGTGCTCATTTATTAGGAAGACAACAATAACATTTTTGTATGGCACATTTTCCACTAGGCCTGCACGATACTGATGAATAATGCGACGTGCATGCGATGGGCAAACTTTCCACTAACAACTTGAGAGTTTTTGATATATGATATAAAGAAATGTTCTACTAATGTTACTGCAAAAACTGTTTTGATAACTTTTAGAGAACTTTAGCCAACGCTCTGAAAACGTTCCTTGTTGGCTGAGTACTGCTCACTACAATGTTAGAAACAGTAGCCTAAAGAGTTAAGCAATGGTCCTGAGAAGATGACTGTCTGCATCTGCTGTTGCGTGCAAGTTGTGTGTGCAGACGCTGAGAGACGACCACAATTAGTGTTCACTGAAACAAAATGAACACTTACAAGATTATGGTAATCACCCTATACAGGGTTTATGATACCTAAATAGTTTTTATACTAATCTGCGGGCTCTTGTTGGTCGTCCTGTTGATTATGCAGGTGAATTTCACAGGAAGAGTCAGAGTGGTACCAGCAGGTTGGTGGGGCGCTTTGTTGCCGGGTGCTCTTTCACTCTCTGTGTTTAACAAGCAGCTCTCACGACACACAGGGGCAAATCAGTCGTCATGGAAACCTTAAAGGGGAAATGTTTTGTCGCTAATGGGAAAGACAGTGTAAGTGTACAATATAAAGGCTTATAGGGGTGGGTGGAATTTCCTACAAAACGAGGTGTTTGGCAAAAACAAGTTAAACAAGCATTAGACCTTCTAGTCACAAACCTTTTTCCCAAGTAAATGTCTGCATGGTTTCATGATATTGTATTTGTAATTCAGATTAGTGTGGAAAGCATAATAAAACCTATTTAAAAGACAGACCAGTCTGTGATGGTGAACTGGGATTTCTTTCTGTGTGGAATTGTATCTCTGTTCTGGTCCCACAGATGAGACCGATCACTAAGCAAATGATCTGTTATCATCTGTCAGTTGAAAATCAATTTCATTAATATTCAAAAAAGCTGATATAAAATATTTAAAATACAACAGAGTATTCCTGCCAGAGATCCATGTAAAATGAACATAAACTCTTAAATAAAAGTTATTTAAAGGTTCCTTACAGTGATGCCATACAAGAACTGTTCTTGGTTTTCCAAAGAACCATTAGTCAAAGGTTTCTAAAGGACCATTAATTTCTTACCCTTTTATTGTCTAAAGAACCTTTTTCCACTACAAAGAACAGAAAGGTGAAAAAGAAAGGTTCTATGGATATGTTTAAGGTTCTTTATGGAACCATACAGTCAACAATGGTTCTTCTATGGCATCATGAAGTACCTTTTTAAGAATGTGGAGAATAACTATTGATGAAATGGAAAACTGGAACTGATAATATCACACACACCTCAACTTATCATATATCATCCTAATGAAGGAAGCACAACTTCTGTGACTGTTAGTCTTTATCCTGTTGCATTCAACTGGTGGTCCACCACATCATCACAATATGAGTTATGTACAGTAGGTAGTAGTTCTAAAGACCACATTGGCTTTATGATTTTCAGAATTACCATGCAAAATAAATGCTACTTTCCTGGAAATTATTATATCAGTTTTGAAAAAACAACAAAATTCCATCCCAGGATGTATTTCTTATGTTTAAGACCCAGTTTACATCTGTGATGTATGTGGTCCTTATTTATTTATTTGATTGTGTGTTTGTTTGTTTGTTTGTTTGTTTGTTTATTTGTTTATTCATTCATTCTGTGCAATAAAATTATATTTTGTTTTCTTTTTGTTCTGCATTGTTTCTCTCTCTCCCTCTCTCTCTCTCCCTCATCCCTTCAGCCAGGTATAGACATCAGCTGTGCCCAATTAGGACCAAGTTTTGGGGAGAGACCTGATTGGTTGATGAGATGGGAGCTGGTGTATAAAGCTGTGAGAGTCATTCCTCCTGCCCCAGCATGTGGTTGTTCAGCTTGTGTTGCTCACCGTTGTGAGCCTAAATCATTGACTTTTTTTGTTATTAAGTACTTCTTTTGTTCATCTGTGTATAATTTGACTTTTTATTTTGTTGCTGCCACACATTTAATTGGGGAAGCTGTAGAGAGGTGGATGCATTTTCTTTTTCTAATCATGTTTTCTCCTGTTTTTGGATAGTTAGGGAGTGAAGTAAAAGTTATGTTTATTTGTTTTCTTTTTTTAGTTAAGTCAGTTTGATCCCCCCAACATTTAGACTCATTTTTGTTTGTGTTGGCCTGGTCCCCTCTTGAAGTTTTGCTTCCTTTTTCTAAAATAAGAGTCAATAAAAAACAAAACAAATATATTTCAAATTTTGTGTGTTGATTGCTAGCTTGGACAGGAGTGATGACCTCCAAAACCCTTTTATTTTATTTTTTTTGGTTGCACCTTTTCTCTAACCCCTAGACGGGAGAAAAATGTAACGGAAAGCCACTAGCTACTTTTAATCATTTCCTGGTCAAATGATCCCAAACTTCCCAGCATATGCTAGTGAAGCTGTGGTTCTTTCCCACCATAGTCATAACTCTCGCTAATTCCAAGAGGATTAAACAGTGCCTGAAATTCACTCAATTTAGGTCTGAAAAATATATGCCTAATGGATTGTAGCCTAGATGGAAAACAGCATCACTGTGAATTATTAGCAAGATCTGGAGAGCAAAAAGGAGCTGCTACTGTTTTTGAAATTGTGAATAAGTGATAAGCAATTTAAGAGAGGCTAGCAGTAGCATGCTAGTTCTGAAAGAAAGGTCCCGCCCTCTGTTCAGAGCGCTCTCCAAAGCCATGCCTTCTCCGATAGTGCACAGAGATATGCAAATTCAGTTGACAGGCAAGCAGGACATTCTATCATTGCATTTGATCTGCATGCAATGATTGGACGAACATGTTATGGTTCTGCGTCTTCAGCAGGAGATATACAAATATATTTAGACCACTTTATTTAGTGACTGTTATCAGGATGTGAAGAGACTTTCAACCAGCATACCAAAAAATGTTTCTGAAAAAAAACATCCCCTACCCTGCCTTTAATTTACAAGGTAAATTGTTAGTATAGGTTCACCTAAGGTTAGACTGCATGGAATATTTATCTTGGTATGAGGGGAAGAATCACATTGCAAGACAATCAGTCGCATGAATCATAAGGGTGAAAATGTCATGCTGGATTCTACAGGTTTTGTTGATTCTCTCGCTTCACCTCGTGTTTTCAGGAAGAGGTTTAATGTTTGATGTTCACAGTCACGCATGTCATGAATCCATAACAGTGATGAATAACACTCACCTCCATTCCACAGCGAGCGAGAGGAAAAACCGTTGACAGTTTGTTTGAAACGGCACGTTACAAAAACTATAAAAGGATCAGCTCCATATGCTACACGCTATAAACACAGAGCAGTGTTTGTAATTATTTTGCTTGGGAATAATGACGTAGCGGGCAAGAAATCTTAAACGTGGTGTGTTGCCATGTTTTATTTCTCCCTCTCTTTTTTTAAATTCGGAGGTCCCTGTCTGTGTGCCGTGATTACAGTCGAGGACAATCACTGGCCAACATCTGGACGTACGATTAATGATCATGACCGAATCTTTACTGAATTGAAAATCACGAGGTTTTGAAAGCATTTCGAAAGATGATTCTTTACCGAACGGCCCTGCAAAGTTTTCAAAGACAGAGCTTAGAATTTAACAAGCCTTGTTTTCAGTTTATGTGTACCAGCAAACTCGCATGCAAAGATTCTACTGTGGGTGTTTTTTTGTCTGATTTCACTAAAAGTTCCCAGACAAAATGCTGTAAACTGAGCTGTGGTGTAGATTCCACCATACTTCCAAAAGGTGTGTACAACCTAATTACAGTTATATTAACCCTGTGTTTTAACCTTGAGCACAGACTTTGTGAACCCAAGTGAACCCAGCAGTGTTGCAGCAGACAATAATCTCTTTAAAGAGACAGACATCTTTGACTGTAACTAGCATGTTAAAATATTTTAATAAATCATTACACAGAATCCAGCTGTTGAAACACATGTTGTTTTGGGATTTTTTCCTGAGCAGACTCTGAGGATTCTGTTCCTCCCTTTATTAAAATGGAACCGTGATTTTTGATATACAAAACGAATTTAGAGGTCAAAGGTTAAAAGGTTAAAGGATGTCCATTGTAACTCTTACACTGAAACACACTTTCCAATTTTTCTCTTCCTCCTCAAGTTTGATGCATACTGGCCCTTAAAGGCAACGCATGCGAGATGTTTCACACATCAGTAAGCATGTATTCCCTAAGGACTCGGAAACTGTTTCCTCTTTCCTACAGTGTGACCTCTGAATGTTATTATGATTTTTTTAAAGACGGATTAAAGAAAAAATAACTGATTTAAATATTTTCAAACAAGAAATAAAACACATTAGAATGCTTAACCAACCAGCCTCTAAAGTTGGAGTTTAATTCCACTGATTCAACGTGTGTATTTATTCAGTATGATTTTGGCTACTAAACGTACTGGTGCTCATTTGCCTTTCATCAGATTTCCTGAATTACAAAAACACATTTATTTGACCAGCCTTGCTTGCTTGCATTGATTTTAAATGTTCTGCAGTCTGTGAGTCTGTTAGCTTGTTGCTTTAATGATCTGTATAGATACCATGATAGATTTCTTCCAGAAAAATGCCTGCCCTGGCCAAAAGTAACACATAAACATTTATAAGTTAAGTGACAAAGAATAAAGCCATGTATATGTGTTGCCTGCTTTAACTCTTGCTCTAATCTAAGTAACCAATTATTCAGCTCCACATTGTAATTAATGCATGTGGCAGTATTAGTGAAAACAGACGTTGTTAGTCCACTACATAAAGCAAAATAAGTCTAAAGCTGCATTCATAAAAAATGCAATTTAATACCTGATTTTTAAAATATAAACTATAGGCTCACTGCAAACATATAAAACCATGTCAAAGATTTACATTTTGACCGCTTGCCAATCATGTATATTACATTCATTACTAATATTATACTGTATATATAATGTATTTACTGTATTACTTATATGTATACATATGCGTAAATTACTGTACTATTCTAGCAGTGCACTGCATGAACTTGTCGTTCTTAAAAGGTTGCACAGTTTGCATTTATTATTGAGACAACGCTTTCCGTTTCTGTGGTTATAAACAGAGTTATAAACACACCAGCGTTCATCGTAGCTCGAGTTCACATTGCTGTAGTTATACTGACACCACCCGGTCACATTAAGTATACAAAACACCGGTGAAATTTCATCTCTCTCTCTCTCTCTCTCTCTCTCTGTGTGTGTCCCTTATTATCAAAAACAGCGTTGCAAACCACAAAGTCGACCTTTAAAAAACAATTTCTGCATGCATCGCATCTTGTGCACAAAACGCATCATCAGCACCGCAACGCGAGCGTGCGGTAACCCTGAAGAATCCATGTCGTCACTTCCGCCTGCGGAGAGGATTCGCGTTACCGAGCGACCGAGGGGATTGCAGGAGATTATTTGCTTTCCAAACAGCCATTAAAACACACACATCGGGTTTTTTATCATGGAATAATCTTAAATGGTCTCCGTTGTGTCCGGATCAGCGGTAGAGACGCCACGCAGGTCAGTAAATCTGCAGCTGTGACGGGGACCGCTGAGGGTCACCAGCATCATCTTCTGTGATGTGACACGTAGCGGCGCAAGCAGATCTGAGAATAAGAAGATGCTTGACCGAGTCCGGCTGGACAGTGTCATGGCGTCTGTTCACACTGTAGTGTTAAATACAACCCTTCTCTTCTGTTTCATTAAATGGCTGATATTGTGTTATGCAGGGGCCCGAGATTTTAGCCTATAGACTTCCGTTCGATTAATCAAATGCAAATGACATTGGTTCTATAATTAGACGCACTTTGTATGTGTTTGTATATTTTGAAGCTGTATCCATGACTGTATATACATATGTGATAATGCCAGCCCTACTGTCTGGTCTGGTGCATTGCTTTATATATATAGCTTTTTTATGTACAGTATCTGTAGTGTGTCTTGTGTCCTAGACGACCATCATGACAGACAGTATTCTGAGCAAAGCCGCCACTATGGAGATCCCCATCAACAGCAACGGAGACAGCCGGACAGCAGAAGACGACGGCCTCGAGCAGGTGTGTGTCCACTGTCCATCACACCTGAACACACAGTGCTATCAGACCCTTAACCAACATTTTCTGTGGATCAGAACGGCTTTATAACACCCATTAATGAGCTGTTGTAAATGTATGCACAGTTAAATGAAGTGGTCAAGAATACGTGTGTGTGAGTGTGTGTGTGTGTGTGTGTGAGTGTGTAAGTGAATGTGTGAGTGTGTGAGTTTACTTAACCATATCCTGGGGACAAATTTGTACCCGGAGAGAGCAAAACTCAAATAAGGGCAAATAAGGACATCCTTATTTGTAAAATTGCTATAAAAATATAGTAAATTAAGTTTTTTATCAATTGTAAAAATGCAGAAAGTTTTCTGTTAGTGGTATAGTGTTGGTTAGGGTATGTGTGGGTGTGTTATATATTTGTAAGCAGTTTTATTTAAAATAAATAGAAATCTATGAAATGTCCTCATTTAGATAAATAAGTAAATCTGTGTGTGTTTTGACTTCACTTTACTGTTTCTTTATATCTCGTCTGTACAGATTACAGGGAGTTTAGATGAGATTGTAGGCACACTGCCAGTGACCATGGTGAGAGAGAGTTTATAAGTGTATATGTAGTGCCTTCTGACCTACTGTGGTGGATGTGTTTGCATATTAACACTCGTGATAGTTGTTTACGTATAAGTTCAGAAAATATGAGCTTGACTCATGCAGGAACACATACAGATAGAGTCAGGCAAATAGCTTAGTTTTCATGTTTTTTTAGAGATTCTTTTAACATATATGTGGATTTCCTTGAAGATTTGTCAACATTACTCAGGATTTTCAATAACATTTTGGGCAGAATGTTTTAAGGGGATAGTTTACCCAAAATAAATATTCCCCCTTCATCTGCTCACCCTCATGTCATTCCAAATCTGTATGACTTTTATTCTTCTGTGGAACACAAAAGAAGATATTTTGAGAAACGTCTCAGTGGTTTCGTGTCCATACAGTGGAAGTCAATGGATGCCACTGTTGTTCGGTTACCAACATACTTCAAAATATCTGTTTTTGTGTTTCTCAGAAGCAGGACTATAGTTTTTGTATGTATGCCATTGTTTTTGAATGTCAGCAATAATACAGTTCATCTAAAGTCAAATTCTTATCTGTTAAAATGTATTAATTGTATATGATAAATGTATATATATATATATATATATATATATATATATAGTATTGTATTTGTATATATAGTTTTGTATATAATAAGTGGGATTTGTATATATAGTTTTGAAATATATAGTATTTAGTTTAACAATACTTAGATGTTGTTGTTCTCTTTGTTTTGATAGCTGACTGTGTCCCTCCCCCGGTGTGCACAGTAACTATGTGTGTGTAGTGTGTCTGTATCGCAGATTGTAATTTACTGCAATACTGAACTGACTCATTTGTGACACTGTATGATCTACCGTACTGTGCTTGTTACCTTCAGGACCTGCAGCAGGTGATGGTGTCTGGACCCAACCTGAATGAAACCAGCATTGTGTCTGGTGGCTATGGAGGAGCAGCAGAAGGCATCATACCCACCAGTTCCATCAAAGGTAACAAACATCTCAAACCCGAGTCAGATGTGACCATCACATCTGAACTGTTCAGATCAATGCAGTGTTGTTTGCATGCTTGGGTTTTTGAGTCATGCGTCTGTCATAGTTTGTCTTACATCATTGCTGACGTGTATGTTTAGGACCAGCTGTTCATTACAACCCGGAGTATTTTGACAGAAGATGCGGTAACGCCCCCAAACCAGGTGTCTGTGTACACATGCAAACTCGATGGAAGATCAACAATCTTCATCTTTGTCGCATTCTGTCTCCTACCGTAAAAACGTATACAGCTTTTTAACAACAAGCGTTTGGTTCTTTTTTACAGGGTTTGGAGGAGTGAAGCATGCTGGGTGCATGTTTGCATCTTTAATTGCGACACCCTGGTTATTTTTCCAAATTGACTATTAACATTCTTTGTAACAGAAGTTGTTGTTTATTTGAACTGTGGAATGCACAATAACTCTTCCAATAGTGTGTCTTTATGCTCAGTAACACAACTGACCTTAACACATTAACACGCCACAAACACTGAGAGGCGAACGGCAGCCATCTTGTTTATGGTCATTGGAATCATCTACTTCCAGCTTTGTTCACCTCAGTATTTTTAATGACATCACCTCCCTCTCTTTTGGTCACCCTGTTTTCATTAACCTTTAAACTTTTACTTTAAACCACATGTGAATAGTTGTTAAAAAATATATTGTAATGTTTAACTCTTGCTTGGATGTTGAATGCTTGGATATCGCCATTGCCATACATATTATTATTTCGTTTAATGCTTAACTATATCCTTTTTGATATTTGATATTGCCGTCTCATTATGAAGCGTTGAACTTCATAATGAGACTTCATAATGTTTTGAACATGTCTGCTAGAAAAGAATTAGCTCCAGTTACCCCAAACGCTCCTAATGGCCTTTTCACATGCACTAAACCTCCATTCCATTCCCCACCCGTCCGCTGTTATTCATTCATTTCAGACATCCGCTCCAAATCCAGGGTCATCACACCCAGCCACTCAGCTGCCAGTCGGTTAGCAAGCCAGCCGGGACATTATCCAGGTATCTCAGGGCCTCCCCGCCCCTGCCAGTCCCTGCCAAAAACCTCTTCACCCCATAATTATCAGTCATTATTCATTTACTGTCATCACACCTCTTGTTCTTGGACCTGTGGATTCATTTTGTTATTGTTCCAGGGATAACCGGTGAACGTGACACATAGAACTC